>JACCIX010000879.1:0-171933 GCA_025506515.1 Flaveria trinervia
GCATAAGCTACTTGTTCAAATTTATGTTGATGATATTATTTTTGCATCCTCTGATCCCCAGTTGTGTGATGACTTTACCAATTAATGCATAAGAAGTTTGAAATGAGTGCAATGGGAGAATTACAGTTCTTTCTAGGATTGCAAATCAAACAAAAGGCTGATGGACTTTCATTCATCATCTCATATACAAAAGATCTTTTGAATAAGTTTGATTTACAAAATTGTATGCCTTGTTCTACTCCCATGTGCAACACCACACAACTGGATGCAGATCAGAAGGTAAAGCTGTTGATGAAACACTTTACAGATGTATGATTGGTTCCTTGATGTACTTAACAGCTTCTAGACCAGATATCATGTTTGCAACATGTGTTTGTGCTAGATTTCAGGCTGCTCCTAAAGAGTCTCACTTGATTGCAGTCAAAAGGATCTTTAGATATCTGCAAGTACACAATCTATAGGTTTATGGTATTCCACTGGACACTCTGCAAATTGGTTGCTTTTTCTGATAGTGACTATGCAGGGTGTAAGTTAACGAGAAAGTCAACTTCTGGTGGATGTCAATTTCTAGGAAACTGTTGATTTCTTGGCAGAGTAAGAAACAAACATCTGTTGCTACATCCACTGCTAAAGCAGACATTGCTGCTGCAAGCTGTACTTCTCAGGTACTCTGGCTTCAGAACCAACTTTGGATTATGGCATTACAGAGACTAAGACTCCATTATTAATGGACAGTGCTTCACTCTTTGCATTGTCAAGATCCTGTCCAGCACTCTAGGACCAAACATATAGAGATCAACATCATTTTATTAGGCTGTTTTGAAAAAGGTCTGATTGATCCAAAGTTTGTGCCTAGTGCTGATGAGCTTGCAGACTTTTTACTAAGCCTTTGTATAGTTCGACTTTCCAAAACCTAGTGTTAAGGCTTGTATGCTGCAGCTAGAATAAGTGATAACTACTGATGATCTCAGTGATAAGTACTGATGATCATTTGTAACATATACAAATAAGTACTGATTCTGTTACAAGAAACGAAATACTGATATAAGTACAAACAGATAAGTACTGACGTCCTATGAAACAACTAAAAAATAGCCAAAAAGACTGATGAGTAAGTGTTGAGGACAGTATGAAACAGCTGAAAAGCTATGAATTGACGAAAACTACTGATGAATTTTCTCTTCAGTTGTTTCTAAAACTGCTGCTTCATCTTAAACAACTGATGACAAAACCACATCTTCAGTAGTTTCACAACTACTGATGACTAATATCACGTCGTCAGCTGTTTACAACAACTGATGACAAAACTATGTCATCAGTAGTTTCACAACTACTGATGACTACACCACGTCGTCAGCTGTTTCCAACATCTGAAGCTAAAACCATGGTCTTCATAGTTTTATAACTACTGATGCCTACAACCAAGAATTCAGTTGTTTCAACCCCTGAAGGTTAATACCATGTCATCAGTCGCTTAAACTACTGATGACTCATACCAACTCTTCATTGCTTTTAACCCATACCCTATAAATACCTTGTCTTACAGAGCTTCATCATCTCAAACCTAACGTTCAAAACTCAGAACCTTCTCTCACATCAATGGCGAACATGAAGCTTAAACCACGACAACAACTGTGTTGCTTACCTTACTAAATCACCCTTCTGGACAAAGTTGATAATGCCATTGATCTAATGATCAAATCTCCATACAAAACGGCTTTCCTTCTAAATCCTACCATTCATGCCGAATCCCTCCAGCAGTTCTGGACGAACATCATCCTCATCATTGGGGAGAATGACACTGACTCTCTCAATCGTTCGTCAACAATCGTCAAGTGGTCATCACTCCAGAAATCCTTCGACAAACCCTACAACTGGATGATGCCACTTCCCCCTGGGTATTCAAAGGGCACCACTGATCTATCATTTGCCCAACATGGATACCAGGGTAATCTTAGTGCCTCTACCATCCTGAAGAAACACTTCCATGATGCGGAACGACTAGTTTTTCATATGGTGAATGTGTGCTTAGCTCCTAAGACTTCTTCTTGGGATCAAATGTCGACGAGGTGGTAGCAGGTATTATTCTCTATCATTGACCAACAACAACTTAAATTTTTCTGAAATATTATTTCTTGAACTGAAGGATATGGCCTCCAAGCCGATAGCTAACCGATGGATATTATATCCTCGGTTCCTAATGGCCGTTATAGTAAACCAGCTGAATGCTGAGGGACTTGTTGGCCTTGGAGTCCCTGCCATGGCTGTATTGCCTGAAGTATACTCCAGGCACAACTCAGACTAGTCACTCAAACTGGCTGCCAAACTGCGAAAACCCACGCAGCTGGAACCCACAGCCACCACCTCCAAATCTTTTGTCCCCACCAAACCCAAACACAAGAAAGCCAAAAGGCTACTCAGGGAAACGAGTCCCCTGAGGATGCCCCTGCAACACAAATGCAGGTTATATCTACTGGTCATAACCCCCCCAGCAGATACACGACTCAATCCCCTCAACCGCTCAAGTTTCCTCTCAACAGTAGCCTGTAGCAACCATCTCTGGGGCACCTATACATCTGGAACCTTTCTCACTTGAGGAGGTTGCCATTCAACGCACCACTCTCCCCCACCGGTGCATACTGCCTTCACACCCTCTCCCATTGCAACCGCCCCCAAAGTCCTACCATCATAATTGCCAAGTGCTGACTCAGTTGCACTCCTCACCTCCTCCCCAGATACCAATCATAACTGGGATAGCTCCAACCATTGAGGGGGAGGACCAAAGTGCTTCTGACACCCCCACAACACAGGGGTTACCATATTCAATCTCCAGGTGTAGAAACGGAGATTCGAATGTCTGGTGAGGCTGCCACTTCTCCTACTTCAGCATATGATCAGGATGAAGTTGGTAACATTCATAAGACCTCACCAGAGGCAACTGCTGATGAAGGACATGGTCCTGAGGCAGGAGTCCCCAGTACCATGACCAAGGGGCACATGCTACTACTGATCTACACTCAGAGCATGTTCATCCTGATTCTATCAAGAGGTCAGGTGATTTAGTAAACACTGTGTAGGATTCTGTGTGCCCAAGACCTTAGAATATTGATGTGGTTAGTACGTCATGATCCATGTCGGGTTATACCCAATAGCAAGCTTAGCAAACACCAAATAATATTAATTGATGATGTGATCATGCAATAAAATATTAACACCAATTAGAAATGGGTTTTCTAAACAAGTTGCATATGACATGGAACAATTTATTAGGATATTTTGTTCAATTATATTATTTGTAATGTTATTTATATTAGTTAGATGACATTACAAATTAAATGGCTACATATGTTATACAATTAATTGGTTATTTGTATACATTTACTAAGAGATACAAGTTATAAGACCATGTAACATTGTAATGTGTCTTTTTTAAAAAGGGGGGGAACCCATTTCAAAGCCTTTTGGCCGCCCCCTTATTGTGTTCCTATTGGACCACTTTGTTGAATTGACACACACAATTAAGGGGTCTTATAATTTTGCTCTTGGACCAGCCATTTGAAAGATATACATGCAAAAGCTCTCTCTCCTTTTCTCCCCTCTCTAGTTTCGGAAATCAGGCAGAAAGAAGGAGCTCTAGCAGCTTGATTTTGGTGTTCAATCCTAGCATACAAGGTGTTTTGTAATAGTGCTTGGGGTATACGAAGCTTGAGGATCTCTACATTGAGTTCTTGGTCGATTCAAGCATCCAAAACACCCTCTAAGTCGATTTTTCTGCTGGAGAAAGGTAGCCATTCACAGCCTCATATGGCTGTGATTTTATGTACATTAATGTTTGTTCATAGCTTGTCCATTCATATATTTAAGATCCCTATTGATTTGGGTTTTGTTTTCCATCTTAAAACCACACTTAGAACACGAAATTTCAGATTAAACTTGTTATAATCCTATACATCCGCTGCGTTTTCTGAAAAGATTAAAAGGTTATACTATGTTTTAGTGTTCTTTCAAACCCATCACACTGATGATGACCTGGGCTTCTTTTATGATGTTTTAGCCCAAAACACCATCCTCGAGGATGAGGTGAGCAGACTCAAAGAGCTGCTTGCCAAAATTTCTCTGGATCAAAGACCATCTACCCCTCACAACCCACAGATGGCACTTCCTCTGAAGGTCTCCCATACACTGAGCCTCCAAACACTCAGCCACCTGCCTCTGCTTCTGGCACTATTTCTCAGGGACAGCACCCCCCTGAGCAAATAGTTGCTATCTTTCAACATTCCTTACCTCTCATCACATCAACTATCACTGATATGGTCCTTAAAACCCTTGGTGAAAGCTTCCCTTAGTTATACAACCCATGATAGAGGATGCTATGTGAAAAAGGCTTTCTGCCAATCAAACCCTTGCAACCAATGCAACCAAAAAAGGGGAGATTCAGTCAGTGAAAGCAAAAAGAAAGAGGATGGCAGATAGGAAAGAAACTGAAAAGGAGAAGGTGAAGGATGCTGACATGGAGAACGTGACTGAAAGTACTAAAGACTTTCATGTCACATACAAGAAAAGGAGAATGAGAAGGAGACTGACTTGGAGACAATGGTGAAGAAGGCTGATGCCGAACACAGCCGATCAATGGATAACATCATTGATCAGTTGTTTAGGCAAGACCACGACACTGAAAAACTTGACTCAGAAATCAGAAGACTAGAGATTGAAGAAATCCAAGATAGATGGGCAAGTTATGATGTGTTGGAAGGGAAAGGTTAGAGATCATGATCAAGTTCATAGCAAAATATCTGGGTAGATCATTGATTGAGATCAAGGCATAGTCCAGGGACAGCATCTTGGCAATAATCACCAAGATCTGTTCGTCTAAAGCATACACAAAACGATTGGTTATTGAAGCCTTAAACGAAACTGGTGCTGGGAGCAGGACTGAACTAGTCAAGCAATCTAAAGTCGACCTCACATCCAGAATGCTAGACCACCTGTCAACATTCCCATACCAATACCACCACAACCACAACCCACCAAACCAACTCCTCTACCCTCAACCAGTAGCCGATGAAGTACCCCAGAAGAGGAAGAAAAGGTACTGAGGCTAGAAGAAGATGACGAAGATAATGATGAAGATGAAGATAGGCTGCCACTCTCAGCTGTTATACAGTTGCCGAAGGCCACAAGTCATCCCCAACAATTACTCCTGAACTCAAAGACAAATTGTGAAAGTGAAGCTAGAAGAAGCTTCACAAACAACATGATGAGGAATTATGAGGAGGGTTGATAAAGCATATGCTGCCACATCTTCAATCATAACATGAAGAAGCATGCTCTCAGATTATACACTCTTAAACATACATTTCAATATCAAAAGGAGATAGTGAGGATTTGGCCTGATCCCAGGGTGTCTCATAGGATTCACAAGAAAAAACTCCACAGAGATACATTGGCCAAGTGAAGAACATTGTAGATGAAGTGATCTCACTGGTCTTTGTAGTATCACCCTGGGAAATCCTAGATGACTTCAAGAAAGCCTATAAAGCTAACCTGACCCCACAGAAGATGCTAGAAAATAAAATGGTGAAAATGGGGTTAGTATATAAGAGGCTTGAGGAAGTCAAAAAGAATGAGCTCCAGTTGTTCTTAGAGGGTAATCACCCTGATGAATTTGCTTATAGGGTAATAACAACTGTGGAACTCAAAAATGGGAAACAGGTCAAATACCTATCTGAATATTATGGGCCAGAATCACTTTTTGAAGGAGGAGCTGAAGAACTTACCATGGAGGAACAGATAACCTTCCTTGAGGCCTATACAAGGGAGTTATACAGACTCATTGTTGGGAAGTAGATCTCATGGATGGGGTAACAGCTCTGTGTCCAGTTCCCCAAGATAGAATTCCCATTCATCCTTTGCCAAACAAATCATTGAGACTTCTTCCCAGGCCTGTGCTTCTATGGGTCATTTCGGAGCTGATCTAGAAGACAAAAAGACCAAATCTCTCTGCCATAATAAGTGGGACATCTTCAATAAGTTTAGAGGTTTTGGCTACATTGGTTCAGGGGGAGTTTGTTGGACCAAAAGAACCAATGAGCCTGATCAGAAAAACCTCTAAGTCCTACAAACATCACAACAACTGCTGAAGACTTGATCAGCTGTTTGACAAAGTCTGAAGACTTCAACAGCTGAAGACTAAAGTCCTGAAGACTTCAACAGTTGAAGACCAAAGTATGAAGATCAACAGCTAAAGACCAAAGTCTGAAGATCAACAGCTGAAGAACAAAGTACTGAAGATCAATAGCTGAAGTACAAAGACTGAAGACATCAGCTGATGACAATAGCTGAAGTTCAAGTACAAGTACTCAAGCCTTCAGAGTTGTGTTAAACAGCTAAAGAAGCATTCTTCAGTTGTTGTAATGGTTTCCTTTCAGTAGTTTTCTTTTTGTTTCAGTATTTGTAAAACGACTGAAGAGCATGTTCTTCAGTCGTTGTAGTTTCAGTAGTTTCTTTTCAGTAGTTGTAGTGACAATTAACACTGTATTTTTGTAAGAAGATGTCAGCTGTTTTGACATCTTCAGTAGTTTGTTAACTTTCAGTAGTTTGAATATTCTGTTATATTCACTATCAAATGACATCAGCAGACGTCACATCTCCTATATAAGGAATGTTCCACCACGACATTCTTATATAAGGGATGATTGACCTGATTGTAAGTGTGACATTTTGCCACCACGAAAGAGCGTATTGAATAAAATATGTGATTTGCAGAATTCTTTCTATAATCATTTGTTCTACTTTGAATATCAATTGCATTCTTGTGAATTGTCTAATTTATTGTTTGATTTCCACTGCAATACTCTCTAATCAATGAAACGTAGATCACTGATCCTAACAGAAGTCTTGTGGCATTTCCTGAGTGGGATTCTAGACATCGTGGCGCGGAGGACTCCACTTCAACACTATCTTTGGCTTTGGCTTCCAGTAATGGCATTAACTTCAGACCTTCTGATGTACCTTGTATGCCGTTGGGGTCTGAAGTTAACCCACCTGGTGTGGTACTCCTTCCTTAGGGCAGCCTCAACCAGCCTGACCTCTTTTGCGGGTCAGCATACAATAGCTTTAGTTTGGCCAGCTGGTTGAGCTCAAAACCTGGTAGAGTCTTTAGATCATGTGGAAATCTAAAGTACTCTATGCCCTTCTCTCTCTTAACTGCATATACGTTAAGGTCCTCAAAATATGCCCATGCTATAATCTATCCTACCCGACACCTTATGATGTTTCTTGACTCTGTAGAGTTTGGTGTAGACGTCTTGTTTAGGTGTAGCACGTTGGCTCTAACTTCATTAAAACAGGCAGCCCACTCACCCTTTCGGATATCAACATCATCATTTGAGGCTTGGGTCGTTCCCTCTGTCTTCTCTGACTCCTGCCATTTTGTCTAACACCTCAAACATATCACTAACAGGGATTCACCCAGATTGGGAACCACATTTCCCTTATTATCAGCATACTGAGGGTAGTGCTCTGCAGTGACATCTTCTATTTCTATTTCATCAACGTCGTTGAGCTCTTCTTCACTTTTCGAGTCACACGTTGGAGCATCCTTCACAATCTCATCGGGATTTAACTTGAAGATCTCATCTAGTTGCTCATTTGATAGATCATGAATTATTTCCCCTTCTTCAGGGGTATAACTCACCGACCTTCTGATGATCCCTTGCAGATCAAGAATCAACGTCAGTTGAGTCTTGACCTGTTGGAGGGGAGCAATATCGTATTCATCTCTTTGGAGATCAAGATCTGCTTGATTTAAAATATTCATTACAGCAAACATTAGTTAATAATCAAGACAGAAATACATTAATCTTATATAAACATCGAATACATAAGTTTACATACATGATTCAAGTACAGAAGTAATCAAATACATAGACATCTAATCATTACTTTTGTCTTGGATCACTTGCTCATCACTTGGTAGAGCAGATGAGGAAGCTGGTTGGTCTTGTTTCTTCTTTGATGTCCTATCCTGACCTTGAGTAGAGGCAGATGCAGCTGCATCCCCTCCTTCATCATCATCCTCATTCCTCTCCTCTGTCCTCTCGCCCCCCGTCTCCTCATCATCCTCAGTCTCATCATCATCTTCTTCATCATCATCCTTATCAACATCATCACCATCATTATCATCTCCCTCTTTAATCTTCAGGGGCTCATCTTTAGATCCCTTAAGCTGAGCAAGATGGTTTTCTTACCATTCCACCAACTCCTCAATCTTGTTAGAGATGTGACTCTATGCTCTTGGAGTGGGCGATCTCGTGGCTCTGAGCAGCCTTTGCTGGGCCTGCTCCTCGATCATCCTAGCCTGCTCAGAGATCTGGTGTGACTGTGCAGCAGTGAGATTTGCAAGCTAACAGATCTGCGCATTCTTCTCTCATCAGCAGCTAACAGACGCATCACCTTCCGGTTCAGCGCAGAAAGCTGGTCCTCTACTCCAATTGGAGTAGAGGAGATCCCATATATGTTGGATGGGATGAGGGTCCTGCTTGTGGCTAGTGGTGGTGGTGGTGGCTGTGGTGAAGATGGGGTTGGTCTGTGAGATAGTGGAGGTGATGTAGAAGTGATAGATCTGGTGGGGTTGGTATATGTACAGTGGTGGGAGGTATGGTGGTGGTTGGCATATGTATAGGGGGTGGAGGTGTGTGGTGGTTGGCATATGTACAGTGGTGGGAGGTGTGGTGGTGGTATTGGTAGTGTTTGGGTGACGAATGTGAGTCTTCTCTTCTTCTTCTTCTGGTCGTGGGGCTGAGCCATCCATTCTTCCTCGATCCAGTCGAGGTGGATGCTCCCCCAGAACACGGCTAGCTGACTCAGGAGCATAGCTGGGATCTGTAGTCGTCTCTCCCGAATCCCTAGGGCGTTCACCAACCGCCCGGAGTCCATACTCTGTGGGAACAACCTTGCTTCCCACAGTCCTCGTCAAGGGCTCCTCATCCGACTCTTCTTCCTCCTCACCAGGTATGAAGTCCTGGTGGAAACCTGCAGACTCAGCTATGTCGCCTGTTGGGGCAAATACTGGGGTTATAACATCTGAAGCTGTGCCCCTCGTTGGAACAGGCATATCATCCCCAGCATCCCCACTATCCTCATCGTCTGAATCATGCTCTGGGAGCGATAGCCTCTCATCATTGAATCGCTGTCATCATGATGCCACTTGCGTCTACCTGGCGCCACATATCTTTCATTGGCAAGATGGCCGATCAACCTCTTTACTTGGGGCTTCACCTGCTTGCCCCGATACCTCTCATGTGACCCAAAGTCATGTCATCCATAATCTCTAGGGCAACCGCATCATGGCTCTCCTTGGAAGTAATGGTAGCTTCTCGTTGAAGATCAGCTGCAGAAATCTGGGGTACATACAAAAACCTCCTTCCCCTTGGCCTCCAGATTCTCCACCAGATACGAGAAGATCATGCTCGAGAAGTTGAAGGGGTGGTTCAGCACCAGTGCCACATAGGCATTCTGAATCTGGTCTGACAGGTCATTAAACCCACCCCTTCGAGAAGCAATACACTTCAGGATCACATGCGCCAAGTATTATACTGGGGACACAGGTTGCTCTTGTTGAGCACACCTGAGTTGATGTCCCCAGCGTACTTAATCCTGAGGAAGCAACCTCTTACTGTAAATGGATGTAGTCTGGTGGGGTGATCAGTATCATCCCCAAAATCAAGTACTCAGGTTAGTGCCATCAGAGAAGCCAATCCTGAGCGGTCTACGGGTATTATTACAAGAGGAAACTATTCTTAGAGCTTTCAAAGAGAAGCCAATCCTCAGGTTAGTGCCATCGCATAGCAGAGAGGCGGCAAACAACAATGAATTCTAGAATATCTAGGCTATGCTTATCCTCAAGTCAGTGCCATCGCACAGCAGAGAGGCACACAACCTATCTTCTTGTTAGAGCAGCTAAATTTCTTTTGCACAGAATGCACCCACAACATATGTCATTAGCTTGATAGCATTTGTCTTTCATTTTTTCCCGTGCTTTGCTCTATTTATGGTTATCCGCACCCCTTTGTGGTGTTACATGCTCATTACCCCTTATTGGAATATTGTTATTGTGTTAACCAGTGATAAGATGTCAGTCCACAGTTAGTTGAACAACTTAGTTTAATCTTGAGATCACCAGTCAGGTCTAATCATCTATTGTGTTGAATCTACCGACACATCATTGTGGTCTAGCAACCTCTAGGTCTACTTTCTTTGTGTTACCTTAGTAGTTACCAGTTTTTCTATCATCTTTTCCTTTTATATTGCTTAGACTACACCGACTTATACTTCGAATTTGCATCTTTTCTAAATTAAATTTAAAGTCCCTTTTGATTGGTCCTGTGTACTATATCATTTTCCAAAAGGTTTGAATCGGTATCACAGATACGATCTACCTTATATCATCTATCCACTCCTTCTCCCTCGTTTTTTATTTTATTTTATAATATTACTTGCTGAACTACTCTCCCCTAAAATTCTAAAATCATACTGGATTTAGTTTTTAGGATTTTAACAGACAGCTAAATAACATGAATATAATTTAAACAGAATAAAATAAATAAGGAAAAATAAAAAATATAACTACAATGCATCGGACTACACATGATCATCATCAGGAATAACATCAGTTTTCTTTTTAAATCGTTGACCTCTAACAGATATTGAAAACGTGGTTTATCAAAGCTTTTGTATAGAGGTCAGCGCGTTGAAAGTCAGTATTATTTTTACCACATCGATTAAGTTCTTTTCAAAACAGTCTCTTATGAAATGGTATTTAATACCGATGTGTTTGGTCTTTGGATGTTGTATCGGATTTTTAGTTACTGCATTGCAGCAGAGTTATCATCAAAGATAGGAGTAGAAGAAAACTTTAAACTGTAATCCCGCATTTGCTGTTGAATCCAAATGATTTGTGAACAGCAACTTGCAGCAGCAACGTATTCGGCTTCACAGGTTGACAATGCAACCGAGGTCTGCTTCTTACACTGCCAGGTAACTAATCTCCTCCCAAAGAATTGACACCCTGCTGATGTAGAATTGTAGTTCATCTTGCAGCCCCCGTAATCCGAGTCACTATATGCATGAGCTCAAAGTCATCATCATAAGGATACCACAACCCAAGTGTGGGTGTACCCTTCAGATAATGAAATATCCTTTAACCCGATCAGATGGTTAACCTTAGGCTTAGCCTGATATCTAGAACATAAACATATAGCATACATGATATAAGGTCTTGAGGCAGTGAGATACATAAGGGATCCAATCATTCCTCGGTACATTGTGGCATCTACCAGATCTCCATTTTCGCCAGGTACTATATCATGATTTGAGCAAGTGGAGTCCCAGCAGCAGAAGCATTTTCATGTCAAACCAACTTAGAATGTCTCCCACGTACTTAGTCTGATGTAGAAGATCCCATTTGGTGTCTGATCCACCTGTAACCCAAGAAAGAATTTCATCTCCCCCATAGCACTCATCTCAAACTCTTTCTTCATAACTCCTTCAAACTCTTTGCATAATTCTTCATTCTTTGAACTTAAGATTATGTCATGGACATAGATTTGTACTAGCAGTAGGTCTCCATCTTTTTCTTTGATGAACAGTGTGCAGTCAATGACTCCCCTGCGAAGCCGTGTTTCACAAGATGAGTTGAGAGTTTCTCATACCAGGCCCTAGGAGCTTAATGAAGCCCGTATAAGGCCTTGTCGAGTTTGTAAACTTTGTCCCGATGATAAGGATCTTCAAATCCCTCGGGTTGACTGACATACACTGTCTCTCGAATTTTCCCATGAAGGAATGCACTCTTCACATCCAATTGATAGACTTTAATCTTCATATACGATGCATAGGCAAGGAAGACGGATGGCTTCCATCCTTGCCACGGGTGCAAACACTTCATTGTAGTCAATCCCCACGACTTGGTGAAATCCCTGAACAACCAGTCAAGCCTTGTTCCTGATAATGACCCTTGGTCATCCTTCTTGCATTTCAAGACCCATTTGGTGCCAATGACCTTAGCACCTTTAGGTCTATCTACTAGAGTCCATACTCCTAACTTCTTGAACTGAAGAAGTTCTTCTTGCATGGCACTCACCCATGCCTCATCGTTTAGTGCATCACTGACGTATTTTGGCTCAAACTACGAGACAAAACACCGATAAGCACCATCATGAATGTATCCCTTTTCCATAACAAAGGCATAATCAGCTGAGTATAGCTGGTTTCGGGTTTGTACTCCTGATCTTACATCCCCAATGACATTGTCTAAGGATGATAGACATTTAGACGTGATCCTGGAGTAGTAGGAACAGCTACCTCAGAGCGAAGATTGTGAACATTTGTTCTGCATCTGAGGTAGAAGGAGTTTGAGGTTCCAAAGTCGAAGGTGCATCACCGTCAGATGCTTGTGGACTTTTAGAAACTGGAACCTGTTGCTCCTGACTGTTCTGGTCATCTTCTTCAGCTTCATCTTCAGAGGAGGAGTCACTGTCATCGACTACTCCCCCTGACTGAGTAGTGATTCTCCCTGTGATCTCGATGATGTTGAATCAAGAGATGGTGTATTCAAGATATCATCCATCATTCGAGTAGCCAACTCATCATCAGAAGGAGAGATAGGGATGTTGAAGGACTTAAAGAATCCGTCATTGTCAAAAAGTAGGCGGGTCCTTTGCTAGTAGGTGGTGTGCTATATCTCTAAACATCAACATTACACCACACTTCTACTAGACCGTTGAGTTATTGTAAACTCTCTTGTTCGGTATGTTGTATCCTAGGAAGATTCCAGCATTAGCCTTCTTGCTGAATTTACCGTCTTGAGTCTTCTTCAGAAGTGTACACGGTGCGCCAAATGGTTTGAGATACTCCAGATTCGGTTTATGTCGTTGTAGTAGCTCGTAACATGTCTTCCATGGCGTTTGACTATCAGAACTCGATTCAGTGTATAACACGCATTAGCCACTGTCTCATTCCAAAATTGGATAGGCAATTTCGAGTCTGCCAGCATTGTCTGTGCTGTCTCTATCAAGCTTCTGTTCTTTCTCTCAGCAACACCATTCATCTGAGGCGTGTAGGCAGAAGTGAATTGATGCACAATTCCCTTTTCCTGCAGTAAGCCTCCATCCACTGATTCTTGAATTCAGTCCCGTTGTCTGAGCGTACTTGTCTCACTTTCAGCTTGTAGAGAGATTCCAGTGTGGTTACTAACTCCTTGAATGACTCAAGTGTTTCTGACTTGGACTTCAGAAACATTACCCAAGAGAATTTGGTAGTCATCAGTAACCACAAAACAGTACAAGTCGCTGCAATGCTCTTTGTACTGAATGGACAAACGGCCATGTGAAGAAGTTCAAGAGGAAGTTATATTGAATGAACTTTCTTTTCCTTATGAGACTTCTTCGTTTGTTTTCCTTTCTTGCAAGCTACACAAAAATCGGAAGTTGGAAATTCTTGACATTAACTCCTCTCACAAGATCCTTCTGGATCAAGTGATTCATCTTCTGTGATTGATGTGTCCCTTCTATGCCAGGATATTGAGTCCTTCTCAGTGGCTTTGGATAGAAAGCATTTAACTTAATGATCCGTTATAGAAGCTGTTGAGAGATCCAAACATAAAGGTCTTTATATCTTGAAGTTGTCATCAGAACTTGGTCCTCTGGAATAACGTAGTCTTTCTTTAGGACGTAACACTTCTGTTGTCGAATATGACTTTAAAACCTTTATCACAGATTTGGGAAATAGAAAGTAAGTTGTTTTGAAGTTGCTGAACATAGTTCACAATATCGAACTTAACTTTCTGATTTCCAACTTATCCCTGAGCTGTGATATAGCCTCCCTTGTTTCCAGCAATGAAACATGCCCTCCTTTTATTTGCTTGATGTTTGATAAAAGAGCCCTGTTTCCGGTCATGTGCCAGGATGACTCGGACTTTATATTAACCTTTTCAAATTGTTTTTTCCAGTTAACACAAGGCATTTTACCCTTTGCCTTTGAAGTGGCCTTCTTTTGTTTTGTTCCAGATTCAATTGATGAACATAAGGAATGTGGATCACTAACAAGAGGAGTAGAACACCACATGATCCTTGATGGGGTTGTTATTTATTGGTCTACTCTTAGTGTTCATCAAGGTTTCAGGTGGTGGTGGAACCACTTTATAACCCAAACCCTCCCCGTTGTTACGCTCTCTCACAAGTGTTGGATAATATGAGATGAACTTGTCCAACTGTGCAGTTTTTGCTTTAAAGAGTTAACTTCTACTTTTAAAATTTCTTTTTGTTTCTTAGTGTCTTCTAGGGAGTTAAGATAGTACCTAATGATTAGCTTGGTTAAATGCAACTACGTTAGTTTCCCTAAGCTGTTTAGTCAAAGGTCTATCTTTTCTTTGTAACTATGCTCATTTTGTTTTTAAAACTCTATTAGCCTCAGTGCACAGTTGCAAATCCTTTACTAAGTTATCATTATGATCTAATAACATAGAAAATTTCTCATCTATGCTATCTCTAAAATTATCACAATCAGAACAAGCATGATTTTTAAACATTTGGTCAGTGGTACTTACCTGAGGAGGTTCAGAAGAGTTAGCCATCATCACAGCATCAGATGTCTCTGGTGCTGGTGATTCTGTCTTTGCTGTTGAAATCCCTCTTCAGGCTTGTAGCTGACTTCAGTTGCAGTTGTCTCTTCAATATTTGACATCGCTATCTCAACTGCAATATCTCCCCCACTAGCGGAATCATCATGTAAATCTTCTACACTGGCAATCTTAGATTCCCTTGGAAAGACAAACCGAAAGCTCCAGTCCTGTCCTTCATCATCATGAGCAGTCAAGGCTTTTGGATCCTTGCTTGATGAAGTAGAACTGCTAGCTTGCTTGTCTTGACGAGTGAAGGACGAGAAGGGTTCCCATTCCCAGTCTTGTTTGGCTTCACACATTCTCTCTTGAAGTGCCCCTTTTCTCCACAATTAAAGCAGGTCACTTTACTCTTGTCAAAGCCAAATGTGGTATCCTTAGTAGCAACCAAGTTCTGTCCGGTCTTTTTCACAAACTTCTTTGCCCTCCGGACAGAACTAGCTAAGGCCCAAAATATCCATCCTCTCCAGCTCCATTTCATCCACTTGCTCGTAGTCTCATCTGCCAGATGGCAGTTTCCAATCTTCCCAGCAACAAGTCCATCATAATAATGAACCACTGCTGCCCAGACATCCATGTGCTCTCGAGCTACTTCCACTGTCACGTTTCCAAGATTTCAGTCTTCAGTCTGGTAGCATTTGCTTCGGATCCGATATATTAGGTACTAGAAGACCTTGAAGTTTTTGATCTTGAAGGAGAGACTTGAAGGAAGAGACGAGCATGACACAAAAGCAGTCTGAAGAGGTGCTCTAGACGTCTTAGCTTGAGGCATGGCATTGTACAAAGCTGGATTCTGAGTGTGCGAAGACTTCTAAGCTTTGTATTTCATCCTAAGTGCTTCTTCTCGCAGCTTTA
This sequence comes from Flaveria trinervia, assembly GCA_025506515.1. Lineage (NCBI taxonomy): Eukaryota > Viridiplantae > Streptophyta > Magnoliopsida > Asterales > Asteraceae > Flaveria > Flaveria trinervia. The sequence goes on from JACCIX010000879.1 coordinate 15,530, forward strand.
GAATGAAGTCATTGATATCCAACTTTGCCAGCATCTCATTCTGTCACAGATTTGACAAATGAAGCCCACTTTTTCCGGCAGTCCGTCTGCGAAATTGCACCTTTTTCTTCCATGGTAGTAGCAACCCATGTGTATGCAATTCACTCATCAGATGGTAGAATTTATCAATAACATCGTCCAAACTCTCGTCTCCCATCGATGAGAAGTTGTCAATTCCTTCTTCAGTTCCTTAGCTTAATTGCCTTTAGCGAAGCATTTCCGTCGTATCTCTTTTCCAGCTCATCCCACAGTTTGTTGGCCTGCTTATTCTCTGAGTACTAGTGGAAAATATCTTTAGGAATAGACTGGTGATCAATGCATAAACTCTCTTCCCTGCATTATACTTAACTTTCTGAGCATCAGTCATCCCTCCCAAAGTAAGCTTTACCCCATCTGCTCCCACCGGCATACTATACCCAGTCTCGATAGCTTCCCACAAATTTGGATCCACTCCATTGAGGTAGATCTCGAAACGTTGTTTCCAGTGGGGAAACTCATCTAACGTTAAGAGTTTGGTGGTTTTTTATGATTCGCTACCTCACTCTCAAGCGACAGTAAGTTCTGGATCCTTGAGTCCTTACCGACAGTAAATGCTGACATCTGATCTTCCATCTCGATTAACTTTTATGGGTACATACCAAACTGTCAACTGGTGTGACTGGGTGATGCGAATGGGCTATCCGAGCGAATGAACTATGATATTGGTTCAATCGTGCGACTGAACTAAGCGATTGGTTCAGTCGTACGAATGAAACTGATGCGTATGAACACTCCGAACGGATGGTTTAGTCGTACGAATGGAGATGCGACTCAGTCCAATAGTGCGTCTGGTGTATGTGATGAAGTCTTGTCGTGCGAATAACACACTCGTGCGACTGAAGCTGCGGTTTTGCGAAAATTTCTTGTTAAAGTGTTTTAGCCGTAAAACTTCGAATTTCCCAAACCCTAATCGCCTAAGGCCGTAGAAACCGAAACTTGATGAGCAGGGAACGTCCAAGATAACTTTTGACATAAAGATTGCCTTTTTTAGTGTAAAAACACAAACTTTTTATCAATCTTGATTGAATCACACGTAACAAGAGCCAATGGCTCTGATACCACTTGTTAGGACCTAGTATTTGAACGAAATACCTAATGATTAACGTGTAAAACAAACTAAATAGTGCAGAATCCTATTTGATTGGCGATCCAATCAGTGAGAACGCACGTACAATCAATAAAATATTGAATCAACGTTAAGAATCGATTAGAAACGATCTACAGCGTTCTATGAACTTGGAGTATCAACTTGGAGGCTTCTGGACGGCTAGCGTACGTCTGGAGTCGAAATAGAATGAAAGCTCTCGCTTTTCCACGAATTGGGTTGTATTATAGGTTAGTATTGTTCATTCGTGTGACTGACCCATTAGCATGGTTCAGTCGTGCGATTGAACCATTAGTATGGTTCAGTCGTGTGATTGAACCATACGGTTGATTCATCCGCACGACTGAGTGTTCAGTCGTGCGACTGAGCCAATCTTATGTTACAATCATATGACTGATCCAGTCTCCTGGTTCAGTCGTGCGACTGATTCATTCGTATGAAGTTATTAATGCGTATGGTCCATTCGCATGAGCCATTCGTATGAGAACTTCATTTTGTTAAGTTTGAATGTATTACTTAATAGAACATTATGTGTAACAATTCAAACAACCACAAACCAATTCAGCATCGACTCATTAATGAAATATTTAACATTATAAATAACAAACAAATAATATCATTTCATTAATTATTCCAAATTATATCAGAATCAGACAAACAAGATCTATTACATTCATATCATGATCTAGGGACATACATGTATCAACAAAAACTCACCAACATTTAAAGTTAACTTTTTTTAACATGTTTTAGGAAATGCCCAAGGTTGATTAATATTGAAGTATGCTTACATCTAGGGTTGGACCAAGCAAATAAAAGACATGTCTTGGAATCTTTAAATCTTGGACTTATGTTATGTTTCGTTTTTTTGTTTGAGACTATTGGTTTTATTTTTTATTTAAAACTTATGGCTAATCAAATTTACATTTAAGGTAGTGTTATGTGCCTGTGAACAATCTTAACCTTCATCTCTTAACGTTTCCATCATTAATGTTGGGGTGTGACAAATTAGTATCAGAGCCCATAACTATAGGGATCTAGGTTATTAGAAATGAAGACCTAGACTATAGTTGATGCATGAACCTCATAAGAAATTTTTTTATGATTTTATAAATCTATTTGTTGCATGCTACATAAGGCTACTTGTTTAGGAGGGCCTTTTAATGTGCAACATGATGCCTTTGATTAGGACTGCCTTGTAATTGCGAAACTTGATTGCTTCGTCTCCCCTAAAATTTATTCTTAACCCTTAACCTCACCGTGATAGATATTTGTTAAACTTATTCCCGACAACACGTGTGATCATACGCATTATAAGGAAAGGTTCAAATCTTTAGACATTATGTCTAATCTATGAAAATCTCATCATGATTTTAATTTCATGAGCCTAAAGGGATATTGTGTGACTCATAAACACCTGTATTCTGGATTTCCTGGTAAAAAATGTAACATCTCTTATTTTCAAACTATAAACCCAAAACCCAAACCATCTTGAACTTTCATGCATAGGAAACTTCATTTTTTTAATTTGTTTTCAAAAGCAATATGTGTTATTAAATCAATATTATGGATTGTATTATCCAATCTTCATTTATTAAGCTATTTAATCAATTATAATAATTTTATAATTCATAAAATAATAAATTTTAAAAAATAAAGTTTTATTTTTCAATATAATTTTTAGTAATTTAGTAAATAAATCACTCATTTTTTTCAAATATATAATGATTATAAGTTTTATAAATTAATAATTTAGTTTATTATGCAAAAACTAAGTCTTATAGGTTAAGGGATTAAATTGTAATTTTTGAAAGTTAAATTAAACACTTTCTACATAAAATGATAAGAACTATAAAGGACAGGGACCAAACTGTAACTTCCTTTTAAATCAACCCAACCCCCTCCATCGCCCCCTCTGATTCCGACCAGACCTCCACCGAGAGCCGACATAGTTCAACAACTCCAAATCCACCTATTTTAAGTCGATCAAACTCTTATTCCTTGTCACGACCCTGTTTCGAACTCGTAACCCACCTTAATTGGACTTAATCGATGTTTCATCATATTCAAATCAAAACTGAACCCCCATTCAACCTCAACTGTTTCAACCAATACGCATTCATGATCCAATTGAATGAATTAAAACGTTCATATAATCAGCACAAAGTCAACATACACATAATTGGTTTTAGTCATGTAATTACACCTGAACAAACCTAAAACCTTCTAATCAATTTTCTTACTAGATGAATCTGAAATAGACCAATCATCCACATATAAAAGAGGGGAACTATCATATCAATCCTTTAAAACTATATGCACACTCAATATCCTGACAACACACACACACCTCGAATTCGATCACATATCCATCGCGACCTGCAATTCATTCGAGAGACCTCTTCTGAGTAACATACATTGCAATTGAAAGAGGGCTATAGATCTTTATCATTCACAGAGGTTGCACCACCCTTCAATTTGGAGCATCAACATCTAAATCTCCCAAATCAGTTTCTCAAACAATCACGACTTTGCTTTATCTTATCTCATCGAACCAACTTCAATCAATGTAATAGATCCCACACATCCACTCGATTTCACTTTGTAACACCCGATTATTTTAGAAGTCAAAGGAAGAAAGAAATGCCATTTTACCCAAGTTAAGGGGTAAAAAGTGTAAAAAGGACAAAAGTCTTCATGTAATGTTCCGTAGTTTCCATTTACTTTTTTTTATTGTAATACTCTCTCTTTCTTCATCCTTTTAATGTCAAGACTTGATCATAGTGGAAATATTTATTTATATTATTCGTTTGTTTTATATGCTTGTGTAACAATCAAACAATTGTAAATATGCATTTTATTGCAAAACCAAGCAACTCATCGAGACTTATATATTTTTTTAGTAAATTATTTAACAGTTTTATTTTTATGATTCATATATTAAAATACTTATTTTTAATTACTAGTTATGGTGCAAATTAATAAATAAAATAAGTTAAGCGGTTAAAATTGAAAATATATATTTTCCCTCCACTCATCTCCCCAACTACTTACATTAATGGCCAACCATATTTTTCATCTATAAATACTAACCCATATCCCCCTCTAATCACTTCCATCACTGTAAACTCTCTCAATCCATCAAAGATCTTCATATTTTTTTGCAAAAAGTATTCAAGAAGAACTTGTGAGTTTTTATTCATTTATTTATTTATTTATAATTTCTTTCTTACTTTCTTATTCATTTTCTTTACCACTTGAATTAACCTCTAGGATATAACCACTTAGTCACCAAGGTGACACAAGTATGGTAACCCCCCATTTTGAGGTCTAATTTGGAAATATTATACTTGATTCTTTCATACATGTTTTCTTGTTTTATTTTTAAAACTTTAACATAGTAAACCAAGTCACCAACAACTTCAATGTTGGAAGACTTGTGTTGAAGTTATATTTATGAAATTTGAAGGCTTTTACGCTCTATTCTTTCATCTTTACAAAACACAAAGTGATCTACAAATCAAGAAGTGGATGAAACCAAACCGAGCCTCCAACCAATGTTGAAAGGCTTGTGTTATGGTATGAAATAGTGATGTGGAACCTTGGTTCTACAACTAATTTATCCACCATACCCCACTTGAACACTTAGTCAAACTAGTTAATTTACTTGAGTATTCTCATTTATATACTCATGACCATCCGAATCACCCTTATGTGGAGATTTTGTGCAATGGTGATAATTTGAGGTTTTTGGATATCCCTACCTTTGATATATGACTTATATGAATATAACACTTGAGGTTTATGGATTACCTTACCTCTAATGCATGACTTATATTTATATCTATATAATACTTAATCAAAACCAAACCATAATATCAATCAACCATGGTTGAATGTTATGTGTTAAGGTAGACATTATACTAATCTTACGATTCCTTATTTTGGACTTCCAATGAGTGACTAAAACTCATAAACAACACACACAATACATGGTGTCCAAATAATTGTCTAAGTAGTATATACTTTCATGTACTCTAATATTTTTTATTTTATTATACTTTCCAATTGCTAAAATCTCAAACTTTGAATCCAAAACTTACACACTTTCATTTACCTTTCAGGGTGACTTTGGTGAATCATTTAAACTCAATAATCTATTCTTGTGGATTCTAATTGCCAACCATGAGTCATACTTCACTCATTTTGTTTTAACACTATTTGGGTTGTAACATGTATCAATTGTCAAATAGACTCAATTATTAACTGAATCAAAATCATTCTAAAACTCAATTCATACAACAAGCTTACTTGTTATACTATTTGTAAATACATTCTAGAATACATTATCATGTAAGCAATCTAAATCTCCCTTAACATGTTTAATGCTATAGGACTAGCACATCCGCCCTATTATGATGGGTTTATGTTAAGTTATAAATCTCTATGGTCTTGCTCACTTTTGATGCTAAGATTACACTAGTGGACACTTTGGTTTGATTATGGGCTATGCATGCTAGCAATGTACAAACTTTAGTATACTTTACTAATGTTGAATTGAGATTTACTCACTATTATATTATCTATTCAAACATGTATGCTCACCAACATATTCATATGGTGACCTATATTTTATACATGTTGCAGAAAGTGCTTGAAGTTTTATCAAGCAATTCAATTAGGTGGACTTAGAAACATATCAAATCTATCATATTGTTATGCTTGTTTTAGACTTGTACTTCTTAAAATTTTTATATGTTTATTTGAATCATTGTAACGTTTTATTGATTAATGGAAATGAAATTTAATCTTAATTTATTGTCACTTTAGTTCTATGATGTCTTTGAACAATCTATCACTTCTCGCGCCTCGACGTTTTCGCCATCGATTGGGGTGTGACAGATTGGTATCAGAGCCATGGTTATAGGGAATTAGAAGAACTTACATATTTGAACCTAGACTATGACTAAGGACCCCTATTAGTAATGCTTAACATTTGTTTGATTATCTTATGTTTATGCTAAAATAAAAAGGAAAAGAAACCCTCAAATCTACCTAATCTTACTTCTCATCGCTTTCTGAACCAGAAAGAATACACCTTTCTTAAGGTATGATCATGCAACGATGGTACGAAGACACTCATATTTAAAAATGAAACAACCTTACCAAAATAGGAATGAATCCCTTACTTTGGTGATGTCTTTCAATGCGCCATTGTTGTTTTTATGAAATTAAACCATTAAGATAGGAGTGATTTCCTTATCTTGATGGAAATTTCACTTATCTCACTTTTGTGGACCCTTACCAACGAGTTTGGATTAACCTCCTTACGTAGATGGATAAGTACCAACCATGTTTAGGGAACGACACCACCAAGTTAGGAGTGATACCCATATCTTGGTGACTAGTTCCATTCTTTGTTTTCTATCTCACCAAAGTCTCGAGATTTAGATTGACAAGGGACATGTAGGGCAAGAGTATTCCAACCCATTAAGCCAAAGCATGATTCCCAAACTCAAATGAAGTCTTGAATACTTTGGATAGTCTAAAGCAGAACATTCCAAGCCTTAATCGAATTTCTTTTATGTTTGTATTTATTTTATGAATTTATGCTTTACCCTTTGTTGGATCAAGTAGAAGGCTAATGCAACCAAAAACTAGATCACTTAAGTTATTTTGGTGCTGCATGCAAAGGCTTCCGAAGCTTGTCATGGAACTTCCGAAGGTTGTAGAGTTCTTCTGAAGACAAAGGAAAAGTCCAACTTCTGAAGACAGAACTCTACTTCCAAAGACAGATGCATACTTCCGAAGTTTAAGACATAGAAGTATAAAGTAAAGACCACTTCCGAAGTATGATGAATAGAAGAAGTTTCCAAGTCTTGAAAGAAGCAACCTCTTCCAAAGTATAAAGTGGCTTCGGAAGTACTTACTCTTCCAAAGCCATTTAACCTTCGGAAGAAACTGATATAACCAGTGGACACAAGTACGGTCTCTGACGCTCCGCTGTAGACTTCTGATACAGCATGGCTTCTTCCTAAAGAACCATGTTGTCGACCATACTTTATTCCACTGTTTACCTTTTCATGATAGTACAGTTGCCATCTTTAGTTGGTAACAAAAGGTATGTCAGGGACATGTCCTGACTACCAAATCTCAGATAAGACTTTATCTAAGATACCTTAACTATAGTCTTGTAGTATAGGCTTTAGCTAAAGGATCCCAGCTGGTATCAAAGTATATCCGGCTGTAGATAGTATTATATATAGGTTCTCCTTGTAACTCATAAAGATCATCATCTGCTTGTAAGAGTCTTTGTATCTTGAGTTTAGAATCAATATATAAAAGTATCTTGAAATTGTCTTTCTGTGTTCTTAGTTACTTTTCATATTGTGATCAACTCTTATTGATTCTTACCCGAGTGTGATTCTAGGTGAGATTGAGAGAAAACCTTGTGTTTAAGTGACACACACCGATCCTACAATTGGTATCAGAGCTTCTCAGGCTCTTGATTGTGTGATCTAACCATCCAAATCAACCTGTTTTCACTCCTCCTTACCACCCACTCCCTCAAATGGCCCTCAACAAATCTGAAGTAGAAATAGGGACGATGACCAAAGCGCCAATCATCAACCCTGAAAATTTCAGGTCTTGGAGTAGAAGAATGGAAGGCTTCATTAGATACCAAGACAGCAAAATGTGGAACTCGGTTGTTAATGGACCGTAAAGCCAAAGGTGGCTTCACCTGGTGGAAACGGTGCCATAATAGAAAAGGTTGTCGAGGACTATTTGATGAAGACAGAAAGAAGATGGACATCGATAGCAATGCTATGACTATTCTCATGACTGCAATACCGAACTCTACTATGGTGGGGTTCGAGCATTGCAAGACTGCCAAAGAATTGTTTATGCACTTGCTCAGATGTATTCTTGCTCCAACGCTCAAAGAAGGACTCACTGAAGCAACAGTTTGAGAACTTCACTCATATTGCTGGAGACACCCTCAGCCAGCAGTACTTCAAGTACATGGATCTTATCTCGTCCCTTCAGTCTGTAAACATCACTCTTGAACTTAGAGATCTCACCAGAAAGTTCATGAGTGCTCTTCCAAATAAGTGGACATTCTACTGTGTCTCTATCAAGAGAACAAAAAACTCGAACACTCTTTCCATGACTGAGCTCTATGGCATCCTTGATGGATACCGCCTAGAGATAGAGAGTAAGAAGGGCCGCCAAACAAGCAGATCTATGAGTCTTCTTGCTAGCAACGCTTTAATGGTTGCTGAAGGCTCACTAACCCTTCAACCTTAACACTTCCTGACTTATCAGCAGCCGTCCTGCTCACCTGGTCCCTACATCACTTATCCTGAGACTCCAAGGTCTCAACAGGCTCAACACAATCCCTTCCAGGAAAGTTGAGCCTTTGTCTCAGGAGGTGGACACTCAGGAGATTTTCAATACTGCTTTGATGATCTTGAGTGCTTTAGCCCAGATGACGTAGAGTACGTGGACATTGTCCAGCAAATGGCTCTCCTAACTACAGAGCAAAGAAGTTCTTTAAGAGAACGGAAGGCATTTCCCCCAGAACCCAACTACCAGCAAGTTTAGGTTTGACAAGACCAGGGCAAAGTGTTACAACTGTAACCAACTGGGTCATTTTGCAAGGGAATACAAGGCTCCCAAGACCAATCAGGGAACCCCACAGGCCTCCACACATCCCTTATCCTCAAAGCCCACTGCGAAGTCAACTGAGACAGCCATAATGGCTCAAGAAGTTGACTGGAGCTTCATGGTACAGGATGTGACTCTTTCTCAAGCTCTCATGGCCGGAACAGATGATGCCCAGGTATATGAACATCTCTGCACTCCAGCCTATATAGCTAAAGTTAAACTCTATCAGGATTACAATATGGAAATCTGATCTGACATTGAGTCTTTAAATATACTAAAATCTGATTTTAAAAGAGCTGAATCTGACTATCAAAAGAAAATTGATGAGTTGGAGAGACCTGTATCTCTTTTGAAACATGAGCACACCAACTACAAGAGTCAAATCAAGGATCTGATATCCAAATTGTCTGAGGCCCAAGCCCAGCTTGTCACTGCTGAGGCTCAGGCCCGGAAGCATGCTATCTCTAAGCAAAACTTCCAAGCTATTCTTCCATCATCCTCCCATTCCAAACTCTGTTATCAGAACAAAGAAAGGTTGGGAACCAATGAAATTTCTCCACCACATTCCTATGAGTCTATCAGACAGCCTAGATGTGGTACTGAAGAGCAAGAGGTTCCAACTGCTGACCTTTTGTTTCTAGAGTTAAAGGATGAGGCACCAATACTGGCTACCACAGGGAAGGGACAGGTAGATAAACCTATCGCCTCCTGTGATGATCAAATCCTAACCACCAAAGCCAGAAGAAGCAGAGCTAAAGCTGCTAGGAGAACTGCTAAGAAAGTGGCTGAATCCAAACTGAAAATTGACCCCAAACAGAAGGGAGTCTTTGTTTTAGCTGGTTTCCAAGTGTTAGGTACTTCTGATTCAGGAAAGGAATGTAATACCAACATTCTTGTCCTACCAAAGGATCAGAAGTTAAAGGAAAAAGTTGCTGACGAAGAAAAGAAAACCAAGAAACAGCAACCCTCACTTCCCAAAAGGACTAACATTGCATGCATCATGTGTGGCCTACAAAATCATATGGCAAAAGATTGTTACTACAATCCTGCAAGCACACATTATGCAAATAATGTTAGGAAAGAAGGAGTCAAGGAAGGTTTCACATTTGGACCCTTCCATACGATTCAAGAGTTGAAGAAGGGAAAGCTAGTTTCCAAAGCCAAGTTGCTTTCAGAAGAAACTCCTTCTTCCGAAGGGAAAATGGCTTCGGAAGCAAAAGCTACTAAGGTTCGGAAGAACAAGAAAGCTCCCTTGAAACCATCCAGAAGAACACTGCTTCAGAAGAAAAGGTGGTAAAGACTTCTTCCAAAAGAAAGAAGCTTTGGAAGAAGACCATGCTGCAAAAGCTTCAACAAGCTCATCCTCCAAGATCAGCCAAAGGATGGACTGGAAGATCAAGGAAGATGCTACAACCCAAACCTCTTCCTCAAAGACCTCTGTTGAACCATGTATCATTTGGTTCACTCATGTCATATCTTTGGAAGAACCCAAGACCAATAAAGCTTGGGTTTCCAAACAAAACTGAATTCTCATCTTATGTGCAGGAACATCCATTTGACAAGAACAACAATGTATGGATTGTAGATAGTGGATGCTCCAGGCACATGACAGGGAACAAACATCTCCTTCAACAATTTCAACATTATGATGGAGGTCCTGTCCAGTTTGGAGGTGAGGTCGGAGGATATATTTCTGGCAGAGGGAGTATATCCATTGGTATGTTAACAGTTGACAAAGTTAACTTTGTCAACCAGCTTGAACACAATCTGTTAAGTGTTTCTCAATTCTGTGATCAAAAGCACCAAATGCTTTTCACAGAACATGACTGCATTATCCTCAAACCAGGGATGACAATTCCTACAGAATTGGTGCTTCTTAGATCTCCCAGGAAACGGGATATGCACAAGCTTGATATGAACAATGCTTCCCCAGTGGGTGAAGTATCATGCTTTCTTTCCAAAGCTGATAGTGATGAGTCAACACTGTGGCATAAACGTATGTGTCATGTAAATTTTAAGACAATGAACAAATTGGCTAAAAATAACTTGGTACATGGTTTGCCTAAAAAGGAGTTTTTCTGCAAAGACAACTGTGTTGCATGCCTGAAAGGGAAACAACACAGGACATCTCATAAATCCAAATGTGTTAACTCTATCACTACTCCATTGCATTTACTGCACATGAATCTTTTTGGTCCCACAAGTATAATGAGCATTGGAAGGAAATCACTTTTTGTTTGTACAAGTCTATGTCGATGACATCATATTTGGTTCCTTAAATGACCAAATGTGCAAGGACTTTGAGAGCATTATGAATAAGAAGTTTGAGATGAGCTCCATGGGAAAAATGGACTTTTTCCTTGGAATTCAGGTAAAGCAACTGAAGGAAGGGTTCTTCATTAATCAATCTAAATATGTCTTTGACATCTTAGAAAGATTTGAGATGAAGGATTGCAAGCCTACCAAGACACCCATACCCAGAAACCATAATCTTTGTCATGACCTTGAGGGGGAGGATACTGATCAACATTAGTATAGGGAAATTATTTGTTCTCTGATGTATCTTACAACAAGTAGACCTGATATCATGTTTGCTACTTGCATTTGTGCAAGATATCAGGCTACTCCTAAGGTGTCTCACCTAGCTGCTGTAAGAGAATCCTCAGATACCTCAAAGGAGCACCTAAACTAGGTCTCTGGTATCCCAAAAACAAGGATTTCAATCTTTATGGATACTCTGACAGTGACTATGGCAGCTGCAATATTGACAAGAAATCAACATCGGGAGGATGTCCATTTCTTGGTGGAAGGATCATCTCATAGTAATGCAAGAAACAATCCTGTGTCTCTACATCAACTGCTGAAGCTGAATACATTGCTGCTGCCAGCTGCTGTGCTCAACTGCTATGGATTCAAAATCAGATGTTAGACTATGGATTCAACTTTATGAGTACTTCTATCCATATTGACAACAACAGTGCTATCTCCATTACTGAAAATCCGGTGAAGCACTCCAAGACTAAGCACATTGACATCAGGTATCATTTCATTAGAGACATTCATGAGAAAAATCTAATCAAGTTATTCAAAGTTGATTCAAATGAACGACATGCTGATCTGTTTACCAAAGCTTTTGATGAACAAAGGTTTAAGTATCTCATAACAACTATTGGGATGATAAACATTGACTAATCGATCTATTTTGAAAACTGTTTTAATATGTAAGTCTTGTGTCAGTACAATTTAAGCCCTGTTACAAGAAATTTCTCTTTGAATTTTTCTAAGTGTAAATTCCTTTCGAAGAGAAATTAACCTTCGGAAGACACTCTCATATCTTCGAAGCATAATTTCTCAAGGATGACTTTCTTCTCGGAAGAATTTTTGGTCTCGGAAGAAGCGATTGATTGCATATCAGATCTACTTCCAAAACTTACAAATTCTCTATTCGAAAGCAACTCTAAACTTTGGAAGCATATAATTGGCTTCGGAAGTAAGAATTGCCTTCGGAAGACAAGTTACCTTCGGAAATGTTTTACACTCGGAAGAGAGATCTCACTGTGTAACGTAAATTTCTTGGGCCGCACACTGTAAAAAGCAAAGATTTTGTTAATGATTTCGGATTATTTAACTTATTTTTAACCTTACCACCACTGTCATTTCACACACTAAACCATCAGATCACCTTATCCTAACCCCCATTACCACCTCTCCACAATCTTTTAAATAATCTCGACTATTTACTTTCACTCTCGTACTTGCAAACTTTACAGCCCTAGAAATTTCTCCTACTCATCTTTACCCAGCTCAAATCATTCCCATTCAACTTTCCAATGGCCTTCAACCCTCAGCACAACCAAGTCGCACTTCTTAATCATCAAGAGATGCTGACTTCTCAGATATCATCTCCTTCGTAACCCAATCTTCCTACTACACCGCTCTCACTGTTAACCCCACAATTTACTCAAACCATATTTCTAAATTTTGGGCAAATGGTCAGATTGAAACCCTAAATGGGGTTCGTGTCATTCGATCGAGCATCTGTGGCAAGGAGTTGGTCATTTCTGAACAGCTCATCAGGGAGCATTTAGAGCTTCATGATGAGGGCGCTCCAATGGAATTCCCCAAAGCAGACTTGGATGATTCTTATCTCCAAATGGGATATGGAGGACATGTAGCAGATCAACTGTCTACAAATTTAACTTCTCGTACAAATGGAAGTTCCTGCTACACGTGGTCCTTCACTGCTTGTCGAATAAATCCGGAGGATGGGATCAAATCCCATTTGAACTTGGGTGCCTTGTTCATGGGTGGTAAAACGCCTCCGCTTCAACTATTCAAGATTTGTGCTGACTAACCTCATGGGAAATCTTCAGAAGGACACATTGTTCATGTATCCCAGGTTTCTCTAGCATATAATCAACTGTGAGCTAGACCAGAGCATGCTTGTCTATGCAGCCGCTCTGACTGCTCCTCAGATGAGGCCGACCATCTTCAAGACTTTGAAGAGAGTGTCCACCAACTTCACAGGAAGAGATACTACACTTCTTCATGTATGACTGAGCCAACGCTCTTGGTGACATCCCTGTTAACCCCATAGGTGATGAACCCACACCAGCAACTACTCCCACTATGCCAACACTACCTACTCCACCCATCACCATCACTTATCAGAGACGCCCCAAACAAACCTTGTTCAATCTACTCTGATTGAACAAGCCCCTCCTGTTCAATCCAAAAAGACTCGAGTGGAACATGGGCTCCCTTTCAGTCAGAGGTTTCTCCATCCTCTCTTTTGACATCAATTTGGGTCTTGAGTCTCCTCAGTCTCAGACCCATGAGACCATAACCCAAGCTGAAAGCCCTCAGGATGAGTCCTTATACTCTCCTGAGCAACCAACAACGGACAGCCCCACCAGAGGCTCAATGCCTGTAGACATTGACTAAAATCCTGGGTTAGTAGGTTTACCCATCCTATCTTTCACTAACCTTTTATTTAAAACTGATGAAGAGATAACATCTCTCCATGGAAATGAAGTTGATCTACAACACCCTCTCCAAGATCAATAGAGCCCGAAGAAATCCCTTATCTCTAGCCCCCATCAGCAACCAAGTGAGGTGAGTCCCACTAATGTGGAGTGGACTCATGTAGATTCAGTTGCCACTACAGAAGGTGCGTCAATGGACCTTGTGGACAGCGGTAACATTTCTCAGACTGAATCTACTGCAACCGAGCCCTTTCATGACTCTGAAAGAGACATCATTGAGCATGGGAAACCAGGGTGCCAAGAACCCACATCTGGTGGTGAGGCTGAACATACTAGGTATGTTACCTCATCTCCCCATGATTCTTCGAAAGAAGATGAGGGAAGCATGGAACTCCTCATTCAAGATCTTCTTCTCAAGTCTCAAATCTGGAATCTTAGGTTAGGGCTTTAGAGGCAATATCTGCCACTCAGCAACTTGAGATTGACAATCTTCAGGCTCAACTAGCTGAGAAACAGACAGAGAGGTCTGTTAGGCATGTACCTATTCAGTTCTCCCTGACTTCCTCCTCCAGCTCATCTAGCTCTCAAGATGATGCACAAAAAAGGGGGAGAATGTTCAAAGACAAACACACAAGGAACCACAGAGCCGGCCTTCCACACATCTTCCTCTCCCATCATCTCTGCGCCTGAAACATCTCAGGTCACTCTTTGAATGATCCAACGATGCTCAATGATCTCTACAGACTCTTCACCAAGATTCCGTTAAGATCTTCCTTTGAGCAGCCAAGTCATGATGCTATAATGATCTACTTTGGAGTAGAAGAACTTCAAAGGCTGACTGCACCTTCTACCACTATGGAAGAAGTTGGTCAACCTAATGTCCTTATGGAACCTAAGATTCAATTCGAAGGGAAATGGGAACTGATGGCCCATCAACTGAAACACTTGGGACAGAATCTACATCTTCTTTAACTTCCGAAGCTAAAGTTAAAGCCTCAGAAGAACAAGCTGAATCTTCTGAAGCTAAAATGGAAGCTGCGGGAGGACTGTTTAAAATGTCTGAGGAACTGATCATCACAGATGCTATCTTGGAAATGGCATCTGAAATGAGCAGCGAGGACTTTCCAATTGCACCTCCATCTCAGACACCATCTCTGACTCTCTCAAAATCAGAAACTTCTCTCCAAGAACCACCACAGTCAGGATTTTCAAAGGATAAGGCTAAAAGGAAGATCATTACAAAAGAAATTCAGGAAGAGGAGAAGACTGAGAAACTTAAGAAGAAAGGAAGACTTCAGACTGAAAAGTTGCTAGCTGCCAGCATAAAAGGAGCTGCTTCCAATCAGGAGGTTGTCATCAATAAAAGAAGAGAGCAGATCACTGACCAGCTCATTGAAATAGGAGCTGCTAATGAAGAAACATTCTTGCTACCATTAGAGGAGTTGATGGATCTGGAGAAGGCAACCAGGCTGAGACTTGAAGAAAAAGCCAGGTTGGTCTTAGAGGAAAATGAAAAGAAACAGAAGGAGGATGAATTGCAGCCGAGGGGAGACAAGATAAACTTCCTACTCTCCAGAGGCTTTGATCTTCAAGAACTCTCTCCAGACAACGATGACACGATCCTCTGCTCTAAAACAAAGAGCTGGATCTAGTGGAGAAAGAAAGGAAGAAGGCTGCAAAAGAAAAGGCCAGAGAGAAGAAGAAGAAAGAAGAAGAGGCTAGGGTCACTGCCTCCAAGAAGCTTACTGAGAAAGCCTGGATGAAGGACTATCTTCGGGCTCATGGCTTCTCTGGTAGGCAGGTGGGTCCTATGTCTGAAAGGACACTCCAATGGATTGTCAGTGAAATTAAAGCTGCCATCCAGTTAGGGAAAAGGAAAGAGATGTATAGAAGGGTAAAACGGATGACCTTTACTGCTTCTACCCAACCACAACTTGAACTCTCACCCTCACCATTCACGATTAAACCTGAACCCTTCACCCCTGAACCCAAATTACTACCCACTACTACTCCCTCACCTCAATCTCCTAAACTTCCCATAATCCAACCCAAAACACTAGCCAGAACCTGTGAACCTAAACCTACCCAATCACCCTCCAAACCATCCCTTCAGCCTTCTCAACATCTCTCCCTTGAGGAGTTTAAGGCAATCAAAATGAAGCTCACTAATTGCACCACTTTGAGCGAAGTCTCCTGTGTAGAAGACTCCGTTAACATTACCTATGTAGACGGATATTCAAGTTCCCTCACAAGAGACAGATTCCTTGATTTATCTAGAGGAACTTTGGACCAGGCTGCAAGACTTTTGGGCCTCAATTCAACTCTTTAAATGAGGAAGAAAAGAAGCTCAGAAGGAAACTGGTGACTCTGCTGGATACAAGAAAAGAGGACAAGATCCTAGTCCGCCTCTTGTGCCTAGAAAGAAGATAATCCAGTGGAGGTTCAATGAACCTTCTCATAACTTTGTTGTGAAAAGAGAGAATGGTGAATCAACAGACTCAATGCAACCTCTCTGTTACACTCCAGCAGATTTGACATTGCTGAGAAACCATTCTCCAACCCCTCCAACTCTGAAACTGCTGCACTCGTCAGAAATCATCCCAACAGTCTTCATTTGGCTGAGCTAACTGCAAAAGCAAAGATTGAAGAAGAGTTGAAGTTGAGAAGACAGGAAGACAAGGAAAGATCTCCCACCAAAGGTGCTTCCTTTCTACAGATGGTGGAAAGTCCTGAATTGGAACCTATAGTTTGATGGGAATATGATTATAGTTCCCATCAACTAACTCTTTTCAGAGGGCAACAACAAAGGGTACATGTTATCCAAGGTGACAGACTGGATTTCCTGTCTACCAAGGATCTGTACAAGCTTCTCAGCACCACATCAGGGAAGAACAATGAGACAGACAAATATTTGCTCTCCTTGGTGCTGAAAGTTTTGAGAAGACGAGGTAAGTGAAGTTTTGGTAGCATTAGCCTAGGGGAGTTTGTTGGATCAAGTAGAAAGCTAATGCAACCAAAAACTAGATCACTTAAGTTATTTTGGTGTTGCATGCAAAGGCTTCCGAAGCTTGTCATGTAACTTCTGAAGGTTGTAGAGTTCTCCGAAGACAAAGGAAAAAGTCAACTTCTGAAGACAGAACTCTTCTTCGAAGACAGATGCATACTTCCGAAGTTCAAGACTTAGAAGAATAAAGTAAAGACCACTTCCGAAGTATGATGAATAGAAGAAGTCTCCAAGTCTTGAAAGAAGCAGCCTCTTCCGAAGTATAAAGTGGCTTCGGAAGTACTTACTCTTTCCAAGCCACTTAACCTTCAGAAGACACTGATATAACCGGTGGACACAAGTACGGTCTTTGACACTCTGCTGCAGACTTCGATACAGCATGGCTTCTTCCTAAAGAACCAATGTTGGACCATACTTTATTCTGAAGGCATTGATCTGCCCAAGATTCATATTAAATTGATGTGGCTAGTGTGATATGATCCAAGTCGGGTCATGGCCAATAACAAGCCAAACAAACACCGAAAGATGATCATTTGTTGATAAAATCATACAAATAAGTAATGACACCAATTTAGAAAATTGGATTTTCTAAATTATTGCTTTTGTAGGAAGAATCATTAATAATTGATTTGTTCATGAGGGATTACTTATTCATTGTGTTGGACCAAAAGAACCAATGAGCCAAGATCAGAAAATCTCTAAGTCCCACACGGTATCACAACAACTGCTGAAAGCCTCATCAGTAGTTTGACAAGTGCTGAAGACTTCAACAGCTGAAGATCAAGTGCTGAAGACCTTAACAGCTGAAGAACCAAAGTGCTGAAGTACAACAGCTGAAGAACACAAGTGCTGAAGCTGAAAGACCAAAGTACTGAAGAACAACAGCTGAAGAGTTCACAAGTGCTGAAGATCAACAACTGATGTACAAAGTCTGAAGACAAAGACTGAAGACATCAGCTGATGATATCTACTGAAGTCATCAGCTGATGAAACTCCTGAAGGTCAAAGTCTGAAGATCAAGTACTGAAGCCTCAGTAGTTGTCACAACTGCTGAAGAGTACTTCTTCAGTAGTTGTGATATCAGTAGTTTTATTTTCTATGTTTCAGTAGTTTTGTAAAACGACTGAAGAGCTTGTTCTTCAGTCGTTGTAGTTTCAGTAGTTTTATATTTTGTACTTAACTTGCTGATATGTTCTCAGTAGTTGTGAACATTTCAGTAGTTTGTTAAGAATTAGTTATTTTGTATTTGATCTGCCAGTTGTCACTTTCCGTGATAACAGCAGTGACTGTTGCACTCTATAAGGAGTGACAACCTATTGTAATCACTGAGTGATGAGTAATTGAATGGAATGATTGATTGATTCGATTAGAAATATTCTACATCTATAAACATTCCTAGAAATCAGAAATCATATTCTCTCCCTATAACCGTATGCGATCTTAATGCTACAAATATCGTTGGCTTGCTACAATTTGTCTAATTCGTGTTTGTATTCCGCTGCTTTATATTCTGATACGTCAAACTTGTGATCACTGATCCTGTCAAATGGTATCAGAGCAGGTTAATCATTGATCGATCTAATAATTGATCATTGAAACTGCTATTCAAGATCCAAGTTTGATTGAATTAGCTTTTGTTTTTGCAAGAAACGGTTATAGAGATTGAATTTTCTGTATTTCTGCTCATTCATCCTGAGATCTTTTTCTTGGTTTCATTGAGTTTGTTGTGGTTTGTCTAAAACTTTTTAAAACTTGAACTAAACTGTTTTTGAACTGAAAATGACCACTCCCTCCAATGATCCTCACAATACTGGTTCCTCAACCAAGCCTCCTATGCTGGTTAGGAATGAGTATAACATATGGCAAAGACGTATGCTCCATCACCTGTCTGTTAACAGCGCAGGGTGTTGGACATCAGTGGTACATGGTCCACACAAGCCTATGGTGAATAACCCGGAAACCAATCAAATGGTTCCGAAGAGGAGGGAGCAATACTCAGATGAGGATAAAAAGTTGCTTGAGATTGATGCAAAAGCCCATGGAATTCTGGCCATGGCTTTGCCCAATGAAATCTATTCTGGGCTAATGCATCATGAAACTGCCCATGACCTCTGGATTGCTTTGAAAGAACAATTTGGAGGAACAGATGAGGTCTTGGCAAATAATAGAGAAATTCTTGCCCAACAATATGAGACATTCTCTCATAGAAAGGGTGAGACACTGACTCAACAATATGAGCGGTTTTCTTGTTTGATCTCTGAACTAAAAATGGTCAAACTTGAATACACCAATATTCAGATGAATAACAGATTTCTCAGATCACTGCCTGAGAGATGGGACACATATACTATTGTCCTACGCTCCAGTGCAAGTTTGGACAAACTATCTCTCACCCAACTCCATGGGAAATTGCTCACTTTTGAGAGAGAGATAGAACAGAAGAGAAAGCTGTCTTCATCTGGAAAGCTCACTGAAGACTTTATACAAGGCAACACTGCCTTGGTGGGTCATGAGTCAGAATATGCTTCATCTGAATGCCAGTATGATGAGCATATTAATTTCTCTTCGAGCACTTCTAATTCTGCATTTGTAAGTGTTGATGGTCAGTTTCACTGGATGTAATAATGACAATTTATGTTTCATTATGGATGATCTCAAGGGGATTGCTGATGATGACTTAGAAGAGATGGATATTTTGAGCCAAATGGCCTTGATAAATATCAGATCTCAGAAGTTCTACAAAAGAACTGGAAGAAAATTCCCAGGACTCTCTGGCAAAACCAAAGTTGGTTTTGACAAGAGGAAGTTGAGGTGTCACAAATGCCAACGGCTTGGACACTTTGCAAGAGAGTGTAGATCAACTGGATCTAACTCTACTGCACCCTTTGTGACTTTTCCTGGCAATAGTCAACAACACAGAGGGCAACATCCTGTCACATCTAGTTCATCCTCAACAACAATCTCCGGCATATTTTGTTCCTCAGGGCAAATGCCATATCAGTACCCTGGTTATTACATGCCACAGTCAAATCAAGTTCAAGTTCCTATGACACCACAACCTCATGCATTACCAGAACCTCAGCCTTCCTATCTCATCAACAACCTTCATCTCAACAACACAGCTTCTTCACCCCAGGAGTTGTTGACTGGAGCAGTTTACCAGATGACTTGTCTGGTCATGATCAACTGTTCTCAGGTGCTGGTCAACATGGTGGTGACAGTCCTTTGGGAATCTAGCTCTTATGGCTTTGGAGTCTGCTGATACTTCATCTTCCAATGCCTCTACACCTCAGGTATCACAGGTATCCTTGAGGCAAAAGCCAAATTATGTTCTGAACAATGCATAGCAGCATTTGCTTCCATTAGAGAAGCAAATGTAGCTTTAATTAATAAGAACATTGAGCTAGAACAAATAATTTCCAAAAACAAAGCTGAGTTTGAGTTTGTGCTCAAAGATAAAAATGATGAGGTTATAAACTGAATTGCAAAATAATTGATGATAAGGCTAGAGAAGATGTACTTCTAGAGAAGTACAAAGATCTCAAAGAAACCCTTGCAGTTACCCAGGTCGAGTGTGATAGATGGGTACAATCATGCAAAGGTTTTGAAATGCTTCTTAGTAAGCAATCTGCTTCAAATGTGAAGTTTGGCATTGGCTACAATCACACTGCTCCACCTACAGATTTTACCCCAAGAGCAGAGGTAGAATCTGATGGTGAGAGTGATAACCAATCCATCAATCATGTGATCTACCTTCTGATACAGCACAATCAGAAGTAGCAGTCAGCATCAAGTCCTCCTTGAACCTATCAGCTGATGTTGATGGTCCAAATGCTGACATTCACATGATCAATAAGTTGATCAACTCAGGAGTTATCCTGAAGGTCCTGAAAGGACTGGAGAGCAGGATTTAACACTGAAGTTCAAACTTCAACTGCTGTCAGCACTGAAGAGAAGAAAACTGGCAGTAGAAAGAGTTTGAAGCTACTAAAGAGGATGTCAAGAAAGCAACCATGCTTCCAAAGCATTGAAGAACAAGTCTTCTGTTGCTTCACCATCTTTAGTTGATGATCAACCTAAGATGAAGAAGAAACCATGTGAAATATGTGGTTTGTTCAATCATCTTACAGATGATTGTTGGTACAAAAGAGGTTCCAAACTCAAAAAAAGAAGAAATTAATAAGAAAATGGTAAAAATGAAAAATGAGTTTGAGACCACATTTGTATCAGCAACATCAAATCCTGTAACCCTTAAGTCCTTAAAGCAATCAAAAAGGAAGGAGTTAAACAGGTGACAGCTGAGGGTGCTCAAAAGAAGAAGGTGCAACATAGGACCTTATCTAACTCCACTAGCAATGTGTCTGATGAGCTGAAAGCTTTATCACAAAATCAGACACAGCTGGTGATGATGGTACAACATCTGTTGGGTAGAGTTAACCAACTAGATTCTCCTATGTTGAAACCACAGAAAAGGAGGTCTAAGCCAAAGGACTCCTCTTCTACACCATCTTCCTCTTCTCAGGCTGTTGTTACAAATAAACATGTTAGTTTACCATCTATTGATGAGACAGGCCCAAAACAAAAAGGTTTGGGTCTCTAAAACTAACTGATTGTTTATTATTGCAGGGTTCTTCAACATGCCAAAGTAGCATCTGGTATGTAGACAGTGGGGGATCTATGCACATGACTGGGAACATCTCTCTTCTTCATGACTACTCTCAAGGAAAGAAGGGATTTGTCTCTTTTGGCAATGATGCTAGGGGTACATCATCGGTAAGGGCTTTGTCTCCAATGGAGAAATCAAATTTGATGATGTTAATCATGTGGAAAATCTCAAGTACAACCTCTTGAGTGTCAGTCAAATGTGTGATAAAGGCCATGTTGCCCTTTTCACAAGTCAAAACTGTAGGATTCTGTCATCCAAAGTTTTGCACTTGATTGACAAGGTGTTGGATGATCACACTCTCCTGAAAGCCAACAGGACAGGAAGAGTGTATGCCTTAGATCTCTCTAAGAAGATAGATCTCAAAGGCAATCCTTGCCTATTTTCCAAAGCCTCTTTTCAAGAATCTAAACTGTGGCACAGGAGGCTTGGTCATGTCAATCTCAAAAACATGAATCAGCTTAGCCACAATAGTTTAGTCAGAGGCTTACCAATAAAGGAGTTCCACTGTGATGAAACATGCACTGCTTGTTTAAAAGGAAAACAGCACAAGGTCTCATTTCCTCCTATTGAAGTGTCCAAGTCCACTGCCTGCTTGCAATTACTGCATATGGATCTATTTGGTCCTGTGAGAGTAATGAGCATGGCAAAGAAGAAATACTGTCTGGTAATTGTGGATGATTACTCCAGATTTGTATGGACTTTCTTTCTACATTCAAAGGATGAGGCTGCTCAGAAGATTATTCACTTTGTGCTGTACATTGAGAAGCAGTATTCCCTTCCAGTCAAGTGTATTAGGAGTGATAATGGAACTGAGTTCAGAAATCATACACTTGATGACTTCTATCTTTCAAAGGGAATCAAAAGGCAGTTCAGCATTCCAAGGACTCCAGAACAAAATGGAGTAGTGGAGAGAAAGAACAGGACCCTCATTGAAGCTGCAAGGTCCATGCTGGCTGACTCAGGTTTGCCATTGACCTTTTGGGCCGAAGCTGTCAACACAGCTTGTTATGTGCAAAATAGAGTTTTAGTAAATCAGAGGTTGATGAAGACTCCATATGAAGTTCTCCATCATTTGGCTCCACTGATTTCATTTTTCAAAGCATTTGGGTGTCCCTGTTTTATTCTCAACACAAAGGATCAACTCCACAAATTTGATCCTAAGGTGGATGCAGGATACTTTGTTGGTTATTCATCTACTTGCAAGGCATACAGAGTCTTCAACTGCAGAACAAAGATGGTTGAAGAAACTCTACATGTTAAGTTTAATGAATCTCCAAAGGACAAGATTCCACAAAGTCCTGTGGAGTTATTTGATTTGGACATACTGCAATATGTTCCTTATCAAACTCCTGCTGTTGCTCCTGTCAACAGTTCACCACCTGGTGGTACTGCTGATGATGATGATGATTGCAGTACTCACCTCTTAGGTTTAGTGATCAGCTGCCTGACTCAACTAGACCTGATGTTCCTGTAGCGCCAGTAGCACCATCCACAACAAATGCTGATGAGATTTCTTCGAATTCAACTTCCTTTGAATTACCATCCACTGATTGGTTTCAAGGAAATGATTCACCATCACCATCTGTTGCTGCTGAACCGGCTACAAACACTTGCACAGATCTCATTGTGTATCAAGATCTGAAGAATCACCCTATGTCTCAAATCATTGGTGATATCACTGCTGGAGTATCAACAAGAAGTCAATTGTCAAATTTCTGCTTCTATGCTCTCTTCATCAGTCAGCAAGAGCCAAAGAATTATCACATTGCTTTAAAGGACAATGGATGGGTTGATGCCATGCAGCTTGAGCTTCTTCAGTTCAAGAAACAGCAAGTGTGGGAACTGGTTCCTCTACCTCCAGGTAAGTGTGCAATAGGCACTAAATGGGTGTTTAGGAACAAAACTGATGAAAATGGGCTTATTGTTAAGAACAAGGCCAGACTGGTTGTTCAGGGGTTTGCACAAGAAGAAGGTATTGATTATGATGAAACCTTTGCCCCTGTAGCCAGACTGGAAGCAATTCGATTGTTTTTAGCTTATGCTGCTTATCAAAAACTTAAAGTCTTTCAAATGGATGTCAAAAGTGCATTTTTGTATGGAAAAGTTAAAGAAGAGGTTTATGTATGTCAACCTCCAGGCTTTGAGGACAATAAACATCCTAATTGGGTGTATAAGCTTGATAAAGCTCTTTATGGGTTAAAACAAGCTCCCAGAGCCTGGTATGAGACATTATCAAACTTTCTTCTGGAAAACAATTTCACTAGAGGCTCCATAGACAAGACTTTATTTATTAAGAAAGCTGGGCAGCATAATCTACTTGTTCAAATTTATGTAGATGATATCATTTTTGCATCCTCTGATCCAAAGTTGTGTGATGCCTTTACAAAGTTGATGCAACAGAAGTTTGAAATGAGTGCCATGGGAGAATTACAGTTCTTTCTGGGGTTGCAAATCAAACAAAAGGCTGATGGAATTTTTATTCATCAATCCAAATATACAAAAGATCTTTTGCAAAAGTTTGATTTACAAAACTGTAAGCCCTGTTCTACTCCCATGAGCAGCACCACACAACTGGACTCAGATCAGAAAGGTAAAGTGGTTGATGAAACACTTTACAGATGTATGATTGGGTCCTTGATGTATTTAACAGCTTCTAGACCAGATATTATGTTTGCTACATGTGTTTGTGCTAGATTTCAGGCTGCACCTAAAGAGTCTCATCTGATTGCAGTCAAGAGGATCTTAGATATCTGCAAGGCACTCCATCTCTAGGTTTATGGTATTCTACCAGACATTCTGGTAAATTAGTTGCTTTTTCTGACAGTGACTATGCAGGGTGTAAGTTGACCAGGAAATCAACTTCTGGTGGATGTCAATTCCTAGGCAACTGCTTGATTTCTTGGCAGAGCAAGAAACAGACCTCAGTTGCTACATCCACTGCGGAAGCAGAGTACATTGCTGCTGCAAGCTGTACATCTCAGGTACTCTGGCTTCAAAACCAACTTTTGGATTATGGCATTACAGAGACTAAGACTCCATTGTTAATGGATAGTGCTTCAGCTCTTTGCATTGTCAAAAATCCAGTCCAGCACTCTAGGACCAAACATATAGAGATCAGACATCATTTTATAAGGGATTGTTTTGAAAAAGGTCTGATTGATCCTAAGTTTGTGCCTAGTGCTGATGAGCTTGCAGACATTTTTACTAAGCCTTTGGATAGTTCAACTTTCCAAAACCTGGTGTTAAGGCTTGGTATGCTGCAGCTAGAATAGGTGACAACTACTGATGATCTCAGTAATTCATACTGATGATCATGAGTGCCTGTCACATATAAGTACTGATGAGCTCTTTTAACCTCAGTAGTTTTTATAACTACTGAAGGCTAAATGTCTCACAAGTACTGAAGTACTTCATCTGCTCTAAACTACTGAAGTAGTTACAACTACTGATGCAGTCATAACTACTGCAATCAGTAAAAACAGATAAGTACTGATGTCCTATGAAAAACTGAAATCAGCCATAAAGACTGATGAATGTGTTGAGGACAGTTTGAAACAGCTGAAAAGCTAAGAATTGACGAAAACAGCTGAAGAGAACTTTCTCTTCAGTCGTTTGTACAACTGCTGTTTCATTTTAAACAACTGAAGCAAAACCACGTCTTCAGCAGTTTTATAACTACTGATGACCAATACCAAGTCTTCAGTTGTTTACAACAGCTGATGACAAAACCACTGCTTCAGTAGTTTCATAACTACTGATGACAAACACCATGTCCTCAGTTGTTTCAATCATCTGAAGTCAAAACCACGGTCTTCAGTAGTTTTCTAAACTACTGATGCCTAACACCACGACTTCAGCTGTTTCAACGTCTGAAAGGATAATACCATGTCAACGGTCGTTTAAAACTACTGATGACTAACACCACATCCTTCAGTCGTTCCTCACCCGTACCCTATAAATACCCTTAACCTGAGCTCTCCATGCTTCATCTTCTTCAAACCTAACGTTCCTCTCCAAAACTTCCATGGCGTCTATGCAAATTAAACCGCGACACAACTGTGTTGCCTACCTCACAAAATCGCCGATCTGGACTAAGTTCGATACTGCTATCGATCTTATGGTTCAGTCCCAATACAACAAGGCATTCCTTCTGAACCCCGTTTACATGCCGAATCCTTGAACCAATTTTGGATGAACGTTACTGTTACAATGAGGAGAGCAACACACGATCCCTCCGGTCAGTCGTCAACAAAACAAAGAAGTAGTGATTACTCCTGCAACAATCCGTAAAATTCTTCAACTGAGTGATGCTACCTCTCCTGCTGGATATCCGAAGGGCACCATAGATCTATCATTTGCTCAGCATGGATATCAAGGTGATCTCAGTGCCACCACCATCATGAAGAAACACTTTAATGACGCTGAGCGCCTGATTTTTCATATGGTCAATGTATGTTGGGCCCTAAGACATCGTCTTGGGATCAAATGTCCACCAAATGGCAGCAGGTAATGTATTCTATCCTTGAGCAACAACCACTGACTTTTTCAGAATAATATTTTCAGAGCTCAAAGATATGGCTCAAAAACTAACTGCCAAACGTTGGATACTCTATCCACGGTTCATAATGGCCATTATTATAGACCAGCTTAATGCTGAGGGACTTGTTGGCTTGGGAGTCCCTGCTACGGCTGTTCTGCCAGAAGTATACTCCCGGCACAACTCTGACGGACACTCAAACTGGCTGCCAAGCTGCGAAAACCCACGCAGCTGGAACCCACAGCCACCACCTCCAAATCCAATGTCCCACCAAACCACCAAAAAGAAACCCAAAATGGCTACTCAGGGAATTGAGTCCCCTGAGGATGCTCCTGCACCACAAACGCAGGATATATCCACTAGTCCAAACCCCCTAGTGGATACAATGACTCTTCCAGCCACAGCGCTCAGGCTTCCTCTCAACAGGAGCCTGCAGCAACCCAAGGGGCACCTACTTATCTGGGATCTCACTCACTTGAGGAGATTGCCATTGAAGAGCACCATCCACCCCAGGTGCACACTGCTTCTAACCCCTTACCCAAACAACCACCCCTCACAGCCCAACTTTAATAGTTGCACAAGTGCTGACTCAATTGCACTCCTCACCCCCTCCCCAGAAACCACTTATACTGGGAATTCCTCTACAATTGAGGGGGAGGAACACAGTGCACCTGAGAACCCACAGCACAGGGGTTTCCCAATTCTATCTCCTGGTGTAGACAAGGAGCTTAGAATATCTAGTGAGGCTGCCACCTCCTCTGACTCAGCACATGACCAGAGTGAGGCTTGGTAACATTGCTAAGACCTCCCTAGAGGCAACAGCTGATGATGGACATTGTCCTGAGGCTGGAAGTCCCCAGTACCAAGCACAAGGGGCACATGCACCAACTGGTCTACACCCAGTGCATGTAAATCCTGCTCTAAGCAGGAGGTCAGGTGATTCAGTATCAACTGATGATGACCTGAGCTTCTTCTATGATGTAGTTGCTCAAAATACCATTCTAGAGGATGAGGTTAGCAGACTCAAAGAGCTGCTGGCCAAGATGTCTCAGGATGCAAGTCCATCTGCACCCATCATACACCCACAGATGGCACCTCCCTTGAAGGTTTCCAAACACAGAGCCACCCCAAAATCAACCACTGCCTCTGCTTCAGGCCCTACTTCTCAGGAACAGAACCCTCCTGAGCAAATAGGTGCTGTACTCCAAAATTCCCTCCCTCTCATCACCCCATAATCACTGATATAGTGATCAAAGCCTTGATGAGAGGCTTTCCTCAACATTACAGCCCTGGTTGATGCTGCTGTCCAAAAGACTCTTTCTGCGGTACCAACCCCTTCCTCCAATGCAACCAAAAAGGGGGAGAGTACTGCAGTGAAAGAAAGAAAGAGAGGAAAAGATCTGAGGAAAAGGAAGAGGAGGGAAAAAAGAAAAGCAACCTCTGCTCACGTACAAGCGAAAGAGAAGTGCTGATGATCACACTGCTGAAGACAAAATCCTTGGAGGAGCTGGTCAAAGAAGCTGACACCACACACAGCCGCTCCATGGATAATAATTGAACAACTATTCAGGCAGGGGTTTGACACAGCCACACTGGATAGTGAGATCAGAAGGTTAGAAGTACAAGAGATACAAACCCGATGGGCAGGGTATGATGCTCTTGAGAAAGAGAGGATGGAAATAATGATCCGCTTTATTGCAAATACTTGGAAGATCATTAATGGAGATCCGCGCATGGTCCAGGGACAGCATTCTGGCTATAGCCACCAGAATCTGTCTGTCTGAGCAATTCAACAAAGGGATTATTGGAAGCCCTTGATGAGGCTGGGGCTGGCAAAAGGTTAGAGATGGCTAAACTCACAAAGGCGAAATTAACTACAAGGATGCTAGATCTTCCCTTCCACCCACTCAAACAGATCCTATCCCTCAAATCTCCCACCAACCTCTAAGCCAAAATCCAAAACTCTTCTTCAAAACCAATCCTTCACCAACCCAACCATCATCCAGTGATGTACCCCGAAGGAGGAGAAGGGTGCTGAGGATGGAAGAAGAAGAAGAAGAAGAGGATGAAGATGATTGTCTGCCACTCTCTGCTGTTCTGAAGCTACCAAAACCCGGAGTCAATCCATGATCACACCTGACTCTCAAAGGGAAATGGTCAGAGTCAAGATAGAAGAAGAAGAACAGCAGAAACAGCACGATGAGCAACTGTTGAAGATGGTTGACAAGGAATTTCCTCAGTCATCATCTATTCAAGCCATGAAAGGGCATGCTCAAAGGCTGTACACTCTCAGGCACACCTTTCAGTATCAGAAGGAGAGAGTGAGAGTATGGCCAGACCCCAGGGTGAGTTCTAGAATCCATAAAAGAACTATCCCACACAGATACAACGGCCAAGTACGAAAAACAATAGAATCTACCATCATGTTGGCCGTTGTAGTCTCACCTTGGGAAATCATTGATGAATTCAAGAAGCTCACCAAGCAAAGAAGAACCTAAAGCCTTACTAGAAAACAAGATGATTAAGAAGGGGTTGTTATATAAAAAGCTTGAAGACATCCAAAAGAATGAGCTCCAGTTACTCCTTGAAGGCAACCACCTGATGAATTTGTATATAGGGAGGTAACTACGGTGGAGCTGAAAAATGGCAGGACCATGAAGTACTTATCAGAGTACTATGGTCCAGAGTTCTTCTTCGAAGGAGGAGCTAAAGAACTCTCTCAAGAGGAACAAATTGTTCTCCTTGAGGCCTATGTTCGTGAGTCATACAGACTCATTATGGGGAAGTAAATCTCATGAATGGGATAACAACTCTGTGTCCAGTTCCCCAAAACAGAGTTCCATTCATACTCTGCCAAACAAATATTTGAGATTTTCCCAGGCCGGAGCATACATGGGTCATCTTCTCTACTGATCAAGAAGGAAAAAGACCAACATTTTGGCCATCAATAAGTGGGAGTATAAATAAGTTAGAGGTTTTGGCTGCATTGGTTCAGGGGGAGTTTGTTGGACCAAAAGAACCAATGAGCCAAGATCAGAAAATCTCTAAGTCCCACACCGTATCACAACAACTGCTGAAAGCCTCATCAGTAGTTTGACAAGTGCTGAAGACTTCAACAGCTGAAGATCAAGTGCTGAAGACCTTAACAGCTGAAGAACCAAAGTGCTGAAGTACAACAGCTGAAGAACACAAGTGCTGAAGCTGAAAGACCAAAGTACTGAAGAACAACAGCTGAAGAGTTCACAAGTGCTGAAGATCAACAACTGATGTACAAAGTCTGAAGACAAAGACTGAAGACATCAGCTGATGATATCTACTGAAGTCATCAGCTGATGAAACTCCTGAAGGTCAAAGTCTGAAGATCAAGTACTGAAGCCTCAGTAGTTTGTCACAACTGCTGAAGAGTACTTCTTCAGTAGTTGTGATATCAGTAGTTTTTTTTTATGTTTCAGTAGTTTTGTAAAACGACTGAAGAGCTTGTTCTTCAGTCGTTGTAGTTTCAGTAGTTTTTTATTTTGTACTTAACTTGCTGATATGTTCTCAGTAGTTGTGAACATTTCAGTAGTTTGTAAGAATTAGTTATTTCTGTATTGATCTGCCAGTTGTCACTTTCCGTGATAACAGCAGTGACTGTTGCACTCTATATAAGGAGTGACAACCTATTGTAATCAGAGTGAAATGAGTAATTGAATGGAATGATTGATTGATTCGATTAGAAATATTCTACATCTATAAACATTCCTAGAAATCAGAAATTCATATTCTCTCCCTATAACTGTATGCGATCTTAATGCTCACAAATATCGTGGCTTGCTACAATTTGTCTAATTCGTGTTTGTATTCCGTGCTTTATATTCTGATACGTATTGTGATAAAATATACAAATAAGTATGACACCAATTTAGAAATTGATTTTCTAAATATTGCTTTTGTAGAGAACATCATATATAATTGATTTGTTCATGAGGGAGTACTTATCATGTTTAAATGTTTAAACAATGATAAATGACAATGTGTATGGCTATAAAATTTAAAGGTTTAATTTTATAAAAAGGGAATGCTAGAGTGTATTATATTGTAAAATAATACTTTCAAAAGGAGAAGGAACAAAAAGGGAGCCCATTCGGCCACCCCCTTTTTGAATGGTATTGGGAAACTTCTTTGGGGGGTTCAAGTACATGCATCCTCCATCTACACTTTTTTTCTACACTCAACCTACACACAAGAAAGTCCTCTCTCTCTCTCTCTTTCAATAACTTCGGATTATTGAAGCAAGGGAAACGAATTTTCAGCTTACAAGAAGTGTTCTTGACTGAAAATTCCACAAGAAGAAGATACACAAGTTGGTGTTCAAAGCTCGCAAGAGGGTGTTTGTTGGGGCTTGGGGTTGTGTCATCTTGAGGGCTTTACATGAAGTTTCAGCCACAAAAACTCATCCCATAATCTCCTGAAATCTCGTTTCCTGCAGCCCTAAAGGTTTGTCTTTCTTCTTATGTTCTTTACTTTGTTGATATTCGTATAATGATCCATGGTTTGGGGTTGCCTATTAAATGGGTTTAATAACCAGATTATTAACATGTTTTAAAACCTAAATTCCGCTGCGTTTTCACATAATACAAGATATATTGAGCTTTGATAAACATGTTAATGTCCCCACAATGGCATCAAGAGCCACTTATACGAATGAATGCATGTATATTCTTGCTTGTTCACGGTTTTGTTTTTTTTTTGACACCACATACCCGTGAGTTTGAGGGCTGGATTTTGCCCCCTTTTGGTGTTTTAAAGATACTACTTTATGCATATAAGGATATTTAAAACTCTAGATTATTAGATGTTTGTTATATGTTCTAAACCCATTTGTTCTTGGTTTATGTGGCCAAGAACATGGGCTATAAGGGGCTGCCAAAATCGACTATCTTGTGTATGTTTGAACATGTTGTTGTTGATTATGCATAAAAACCTAGACCATTTGGATTGAATGATTGGTTTCATGTTATATTCATTTGGGCATGTAATTATTATTTTTGTTTCAAGTCTTGTTTTTAATCTATTCATTCATATGGTTTGTAATAAATAGATTAGGAGTTTATCTTTACTAGAAAAATGTATTAGGATACATATTTTATAAGGATGCTCAAGATCAAGACTTGAAGAAAAGATGGACAAAGAGAATGCTTGAAGATGTGGTTTCAAGTGGGAGTTCCTTTTGTCAACCATGTGTCATGTTCTAACCCTTAGGACAAGACCTTTTGACACACTTGTTGGCTAAACAAGTGTCCTCAACTTAGTATGCTTTGTTATGCATATATGTATTGTTTTGGTTATGCTTGGTTGAATGCTCATGATGTTGTTTGTTTTGAATATTTGGATGTGACTAACAAACATCAATTATAACAAGCTATAATAAGAAATTGGTTCTCCATAATTAAGCATAAATAGAATAGTTCTACAAAAGGAGTAAATGATCTTGCAAATAAAATGGGTTTTATTTAAAAGAAAACCATAGAGTGCCATATGGTTGAATGCATACAATCATATGATACTTAGTCTTTTCTATATAAGAATTGAGAAATTGTAAATTTCTTTTGAAAACAAGTTAACACCATCCTTTTACACAACACTTAGGTTACTTGCAAACTCTTAGTGGGATAAAGGTCACCTAACCACTTTGAGGGAACTTGTAACTTGAGGTGAGAATACCATGTTTGTGGCATAAAGGTCACCTAACCACTTATGTAGTAAACTCATACGTGTGTGTAAGTAGGACGACTTGATTTATAAAATATATTGAATGGATCACCTAAAATGTGTTTTATAAAAGGTGTTGATGGGATTAACATGCCATTATAAACATAAGATGTTCAAACGATCCCATACCACTAGAAGTTGCAATGGGTTGCAATTGTCATTTATGACTACCTTGTTTATTTAAATAATGGGATAAAGGTCACCTAACCAATATTTAAATATAACGTTGGATTCTAAAATTTTATTTATTAATAGTCTATGAGACATAAGGGGTATTAATAAATGAAATATACTATTAAATCAACAATTACTAAAATGGACTTTGTAAAATCTTGTAGATAGCCGACAATATCAACGCTAATAATGATGTACCAACCAAAACAACCAATCTCTTAGGGCGATCCTTCAAAGGATCGTCTAACACCTAACAACTTCATGGATTGGTACCGCAACTTGAGAATCGTTCTCAAGCAAGAAAAGCGGGCCTACATCCTTGATGATCCCATCCCCGATGAACCTAACGAAGAGGATGTGGAGGCCTATAATGATTGGGTTAAATATGTGGAAGATTCTATCCAAGTCTCTTGCTTAATGTTAGCAAGTATGACACCCGAACTCCAAAAGGAGTATGAGCTCCATGGAGCTTATGACATGATCACTCAGTTGCGGGAAACGTTCCAGCAACAAGCTAGGGTGGAGCGCTTCGAAACGGTTTGAGCGCTTCATGCATGTGGATGGAGGAATCCCAATCAGTTTCATCTTATGTTCTTAAGATGAAAAGCCATATCGACCGCCTTCAGAGGCTTAACTGTCCTGTCTCAAAGGAGTTGGCCACGGATTTGATCCTTACCGGCCTAACAAGGAAGTTTGAGGCGTTTGTCATGAATTACAACATGAACGGATGGGACAAGAGCATAAATGAACTTCATTCAATGCTCAAATCAGCTGAGGCGGGAATGAGTAAAAGGGTTTTACCCGTTCTCACCATTAATGAAGGTGGAAGAAGGAGAAGGTCTCTACCCCCCCCCCTAAGGCAACTGTTGCAAAAGGAAAGGGACACGTTAAAGGAAAGGGGAAAATGGTTGTTAGGGCGGAACCTCCGAGACCCAAGGAGAAGAAGCAGAAGTTGTTGTTAACGACCCATGCTTCAAATATGGTGAGATAGGGCATTGGATGAGAAATTGTCCAGTCTATCTCAAAGAGTTGAGAGAAAAGAGGGATGCGGGGCAAACCTCAGGTATAATTTACATGATAAATATTGAGCTAAATGTTATTTCTTCTAACACATGGGTATTAGATACCGGATGTGGAACTCACATTTGCAATTTATTGCAGGGGTTCAAAAGAAATGAGCATTATGCAAAAGGGGAAATAAGTCTCTTCATGGACAATGGTGCAAAGGTTCACGTTGAAGCCCAAGGAGACTACCTTTTGAAGCTTCCAAGTGGTTTGGAAGTTATTTTAAACAATGTATTATATGCTCCTAGTTTGACTAGGAACATAATTTCTGTTTCCCGTTTAAGACAATATGATTATGATTTCAAGTTTGTTGACAATGATATTCATGTTTCTTTAAATCATGTATTTTATTTTAAGGCTATACCTTGTAATGGTATTTATGAATTGGTTCTTGAAAACGTAACATATGATAGCTCACTATACCAAGCAACCACCAAAAGACTCAAATTAGATTTGAGTGATACCTACCTTTGGCATTGCCGTCTTGGTCATATAAACAAGAAATGTATACAAACACTTCAGAGAATGGTCTCTTAAAAACAAATGAATGTGATTCATTTGATGTATGTGAATCTTGTTTACAAGGTAAAATGACTAAGGCACCCTTTAGTGGAACTAACGAAAGGGCAAAAGATTTATTAGGTATCATACATTTGGATGTATGTGGTCCTTTTAAGCCAATGACTAGGAATGGTGAAAGATACTTCATTACCTTTACCGACGATTATAGTCGCTATGGGTACGTGTACTTAATAAGACACAAAGATGAAGCTTTTGAAATGTTCAAAATCTTCAAGAATGAAGTGGAAAATCAACTCAACAAGTCAATTAAAATTCTCCGCAGCGATAGAGGTGGTGAATACCTAAGTGATGTTTTTCAAGATCATCTTAGGAGTTGTGGGATTGTCTCACAACTCACTCCACCTGGAACACCACAACATAATGGTGTATCTGAGAGGAGGAATCGAACCTTATTGGATATGGTTCGATCTATGATGGCTAGAAGCACATTACCTCTATCATTTTAGGGTTTCGCTTGCTCTCCGCGGCCCGTATTCTGAATATGGCCCCAACCAAAAAGGTGGAAAGGACACCTTTTGAGATATGGCATGGAAGAGTTCCATCCCTATCATACTTAAGGGTCTAGGGTTGTGAGGCTTATGTTAACACTCCCACCCCAAACAATTGGAAGTCCGATCCACCAAGTGTATCTTTATTGGATATCCTAGAGATTCTATGGGATATTTTTTTATGATCCACTGGAACAAAAGGTGTTTGTTGCCAGAAAGGGTGAGTTCTTAGAAACAAAGTTCCTTATGGAAGGAACTAGTAGTAGAACAGTGGATCTTGAGGAGGATCAAGAACCACAGCCCGATGCACGTTTGGTTGAAACTAGCACTCAACATGAGGATGTTGAGGATGATCAAGCGTTTGATCAATAAACACAAAACGTTCGCAGACGTGGTAGAACTAGCCATCCACCTGAAAGATACGGATTTTTCATGGATGGATGCTATGTGGTGGATTCAGATGAACCAACCACATATCATCATGCAGTGTCCAATTCGGATTGTGACAAATGGCTTGAGGCCATGAACGTTGAGATGCAATCCATGTACGACAATCATGTTTGGGAACTTGTTGTGCCACCTCTTAATTCCAAAGTAGTTGGAAGTAAGTGGGTTTTCAAGAAGAAAACCGATATGCATGGAAACTTGGATACTTACAAAGCTAGACTTGTAGCAAAGGGTTTCACTCAAACTCAAGGAGTTGATTATGATGAAACATTTTCACCTGTTGCGATGCTAAAGTCTATAAGGATATTGTTTGCCATAGCTGCTCATTATGACTATGAGATTTGGCAAATGGATGTCAAAACCGCTTTCCTAAATGGATGTCTTGAGGAAGATATCTATATGGTTCAGCCTGAAGGTTTTGTTGATCCAAAATATCCTAACAAAGTATGCAAGTTAAAGAAATCAATCTATGGATTGAAACAAGCATCGAGAAGCTGGAATCAACGTTTTAATGAGGAGGTAAAGAAATTTGGCTTCATCAAAAACGCTGATGAGGCTTGCATGTATAAGAAGGCTAGTGGGAGCACAATAACCTTCCTAGTATTGTATGTTGATGACATACTACTATTTGGAAATGACATTCCAACCATGGAAGGTGTAAAAACCTAGCTTGGAAGTTGTTTTTCCATCAAGGATCTTGGTGAAGCTGCTTATATTGTGGGAATAAAGATCTATAGGGATAGATCAAGGCGGCTAGTTGGTTTGTATCAAAGTGCATACATTGATAAAATCTTGAAAAGGTTCAAGATGGAAAACTCTAAGAAAGGTACTGTACCTATTCAAAGAGGGACAATATTGAGTACGACTCAATGTCCAAGCTCAAAGGAGGAGCAAAATAGAATGAAGACGATCCCATATGCATCTGCTATAGGATCCATCATGTATGCAATGATATGCACTAGACCGGACGTGTCATGCGCTTTAACCATGACAAGTAGATACCAACAAAATCCTGGTGATCGTCATTGGATGGCTGTCAAGAACATTCTGAAGTACCTAAGGAGGACTAAGGATATGTTTTTGATCTACGGGTCTGGTGAAGAGGAACTCGTTGTAAAAGGTTACACGGATGCAAGTTTCCAAACCGATCGAGATGATTCATGATCTCAATCGGGGTATATTTTTATTCTGAATGGGGGAGCTGTTTCTTGGAAAAGCTCAAAGCAAGAAGTCGTAGCGTTGTCCACTACAAAGTCAGAAAACATCGCCGCTTCAATGGCAGCACAGGAAGCTGCATGGCTGAAGAAATTCATATCCGAACTAGGGGTAATCCCTTCCATTCAGGATCCCCTAGAGATCTTTTATGACAACGAGGGTGCGATTTCTCAAATCAAGGAACCTCGTGCTCATAAAAAGACTCGGCACATTGAACAGAGATTCAACTACATAAGGGATGAAGTTGAAAAAGGAAAGATATGTTTTCACAAAGTCCACACTGATAAAAACATTGCGGATTCACTCACAAAGCTCCTTGAAAAGGCAAAGCATGAAGGTCATATTTGCGCCATGGGACTTCGATATTCTAGTGACTGGGTTTGACTTTGTATTTTATATTTGTATGTTGGAACTTATGTTATTTGTTTTAATTATATGGTTATAATTTCATTTGTTCTACTATTTTAGTATGTTTAAATCCATGAATAAATATGTTATTCAAAACGTCTGCAGTCGATCATACTTGTGGGAACAACTATGAATGTAAGACTGTAATGAACTTGGATTGGTTGATATTCATGAGGTATGAATATAAAGGAAGAGGTTGCTGCCAAGGTTCATTAATATCTATGGGATATAGGTATTGGACCGACCCGCTCTCAATTATTTCTGCATAGAATCTTTGTGATTAGTCATAAGAGATATTGAGTAAAGCGAATATCATTTTATCCTCAGACCTGATATACATATTAGGTCTTGATATTCACCAAGTGTTGTACTTTGACTTAGTTCTTTGCTGTTCTGAAAAATGGCAGTACATAAGGCTAAGTTCAGGTATGATATGAAGTGATTATGAGAGACGTATGTAATCAAGATGGAATTTGTTCCTCTTATTCATTGAGAGTAAGATGTCTAAGGCTTGTTAAAGTTAAATCATCGGAGAGTGACAATTCTGTGTCTCCTGGATTTAACATGACATCTGTAACAAAAGGATAGATGATTAATTCACCTAAATCATATTCAAGTAAGGTACTTGTAAAGGATGATGTTATTGAATGGCACTTAGTCATATACATTAGGGGCAGCAAACCGTTGCTAGGCGTTATTTGCTGCTTGCATCAATCTTCTATAAATCTTGTGCAAGTAGGAGATTGAACGCATTGATCTGCCCAAGATTCATATTAAATTGATGTGGCTAGTGTGATATGATCCAAGTCGGGTCATACCCAATAACAAGCCAAACAAACACCGAAAGATGATTCATTTGTTGATAAGATCATACAAATAAGTAATGACACCAATTTAGAAAATTGGATTTTCTAAATTATTGCTTTTGTAGATGAACATCATTATATAATTGATTTATTCATGAGGGATTACTTATTCATTGTTTAAATTAGTTAAACAATGACAAATGACAATGTGTATGTGCTATAAAATTAAAATGGTTTAATTTTATAAAAAGTGGAATGCTAGAGTGTATTATATGTTAAATAATACTTTCAAAATGGAGAAGGAACAAAAAGGGGAGCCCATTCGGCCGCCCCCTTTTTGAATGGTATTGGGAACCTCCTTTTGGGGGTTCCAAGTACATGCATCCATCCATTCCTACACTCTTTTTTTTCTACACTCAACCTACACACAAGAAAGTCTCTCTCTCTATCTCTCTCTCTTTCAATAACTTTCAGATTATTGAAGCAAGGAAAAACGAATTTTCAGCTTACAAGAAGTGTTCTTGACTGAAAATTCCACAAGAAGAAGAGTACTACAAGTTGGTGTTCAAAGCCTAGCAAGAGGGTGTTTGTTGGGGCTTGGGGTATGTCATCTTGAGGGCTTCTACATTGAAGTTTCAGCCACAAGAACTCATCCAATAATCTCCTGAAATCTCGTTTTCCTGCAGCCCTAAAGGTTGTTCCTTTTACCTTCTTATGTTCTTTACTTTGTATGATATTCGTATAATGATCCAGGGTTTGGGGTTGCCTATTAAATGGGTTTAATAACCAGATTATTAACGTGTTTTAAAACCTAAATTCCGCTGCGTTTTCACATAATACAAGATTATATGAGCTTTGATAAACATGTTAATGTCCCCACATTTTCCACTGTTTACCTTTTCATGATAGTACAGGTTCCATCTTTAGTTGGTAACAAAAGGTAAGTCAGGGACATGTCCTGACTACCAAATCTCAGATAAGACTTTATCTAAGATACCTTAACTATAGTTTTGTAGTATAGGCTTTAGCTAAAGGATCCCAGTTGGTATCAAAGTATATCCGGCTGTAGATAGTATTATATATAGGTTCTCCTTGTAACTCATAGAGATCATCATCTGCTTGTAAGAGTCTTTGTATCTTGAGTTGACAATCAATATATAAATGTATCTTGAAATTATCTTTCTGTGTTCTTAGTTACTTTTCATATTGTGATCAACTCTTATTGATTCTTACCCGAGTGTGATTCTAGGTGAGATTGAGAGAAAACCTTGTGTTTAAGTGACAAACACTCATCCTGCACCCTTTTTCCTCTTTTCAAGACCGAATCATTCGAATCGCATTAATCTCTCGACCTCAGATGCTAATAATCAAGAACCAACAAAAACTTAAAAGCTTTCATTATTGTTTAGCTAATTCTTTTTAGTGGTTATATAATTCATTATGAGAACCGATTTGAAACCAACTTGCTTAGGTGTTATGTTATAATGCTCTAGATATGAAAAAATTATTTTAAACACTATTGATCAAGTCTCATCATTCTCTTTAACCTACATTGTAGATGTCTTCCAAATCCCATAGAAGCTCCAAGCAAAGTTCCAATAAGAAAATGGTTACTTTCATGGCTAAGCAAATGGCTCGAGTTATTCCCGATATTGTTAAGAAAATCAATGCCACCCCTAGCCCAATCACTTTAGTTGAATCCCAAAACCCTAGTCCCAAAACCTCAGCCTTTTCGTATAAGCATTTCAAGTCATGTGGCCCCGAACCTTTCACGGGTCAAGAGGGTGCTTCCAAGATGCTTGAATAGTTGGATAGCTTCGAAGTCACTTTCATGAATAGTGAATGTCTTGATGAGCTTCGGACTCGTAGTGCCAATAGTGTCTTCACATTGAGGGCACTTGAATGGTGCAAAAGTGAAAGGACCACTTATGGAAATGAGGTTTCCTTCGCCTTACCATGGGAAGAAATGAAGCAACTCACAATATATGAGTTTTGTCCACCTCATGAAATGTAAAGTCTTGAAGAGGAATTCTGTAACCTCAAACAAGTTGGAGGTGACAACTTGACTTACACCATTCGCTTTAAACACCTTAGTATCCTTGTCCCTCACTTGGTCAACACCACTGACCGAGCCATAGCCAAGTACATAAAAGGCCTTCATCCTATTATCCGTGACTCCGTCACCATAGCCGAACCATTCTCAACTTAACGAGCCATCCGGTTAGCGGCTACGTTATCCAACAACCAAGTGAAACATGGATGATTGGGTTGAGTAAGATTGAGATTCTTACTGTAAATCGAATATGGTAATCAAGTCAATGATTGAATGGCCAAAACAAACAATCAAAGAACATTTAATGCAAGAAAAATACTCTTAAATGCTTTTGTATTGTATATATGAAAGTTGATTGATTACAGAGAATAATTAAAACAAAAATTCTCTACGTCTATCAGCTGTCACATCAGGTACGAGGTTATCTATTCTATTTATAGGTAGACAAGATGCCTGTTACAAAATGAGTAAACTACCCCTGACCTATACATCAGAACTAGTCTAAGTCTTGATCCGCATCTTTGCTTGTTTATCCGCATTGACAAATACAGATGAGTTAACTTGATCAGCATTTCTTCACTTGATAATCCGCAGTAGTATGTTGGTCATCCACACTGGTTAATGCGGATGAACAAATACTTATGTGCATATGTTCGGTCATTCGCATTTGTCAAATGCGGATGAGCAAAGTCTTGTCCGCATTAACATTTGGTCTTCCGCATTAGTAAATGCGGAAGAACAATTACTTGTCCGTATTTGCTTTATGTCTTCCGCATTGACAAATGCGGAAGACAACAGTTATTCTTTTTCTTAGCAGAATCTTCATTCGCATTTCTTCTTGGACTTAAAGGATTCCAGCAAAACAATCATCAAATCACCATTGAGTTGACATGTATGATCCTTTCACGGTGCAACAATACTCCCCCTAAGGATTATACAACTTATTTTTCTTCAATGTTTAGGAGGTGATTGATGTTGTGAGGATTCTGCTAGGTCTTCTGGAGGTAATAAGAATGCAGCTTTAGTTTGATCCATGATAGCTTTGATCATGTTCATAAAATCTGTTGCTTCTGACATCCTCTCCCTACTTAGCACAATTTTCATTTTGCTGATGTTGTAGATGGCTTCCATTGGTAACTTCTTCGGTGAAATAGGATCCCAAATGGAAATTGTAGAAAGACCATCTCTGTTAATCAGTAACCCCCCCATATCTACCTCAAGTTTGACAATATTCCCAAGTTGCAATGGTGTCTTCTTTTTTCTTTCTTTTGTCTCTTTTAGCACTTATCCGATCATAAGACATTTTTAGCAACTTGATGCACATTAGAAAGAAGTGCATATCTTGTTTACCCAATTTTTGTTTATTTCCCTAAAGTGTCTGGTATATATATAGTCGATGTATAATTCATAAAGCAGTCTTACTTCATATCCACTAAATAATCTTATTTCAGCTCCCTCCTTTCCTCCCCACTTTCTTTCAATCACCATCTCATAAGTTTTCTCATCATAGTACACATTTGAGATGGGTGTGGAGGAATGAGTACCAGACACCATTTTCCACTTTAATGATTCTGTTGGTTTCACCTTAAATTCAGGAAATACAACCTCTTCTGCTTACATTTTCTTCTTCTTCTTAATGGGATTAACAAAAGCTGTATCCTTTCTCATGCATATTGTCTTTAATGAATTGAAATTGTCAGTTCTTCTGAACATTTTAAGTATGTTTTTAAATTCATATCCCCTGAACATAGATGCATGATTGATCAGTTTCAGTTGAGCTAGTTCTTTTAAATCATGAATCTCTAGGGCATTTACAAGAGCTGAGTACTCTGTAAAGAATTAGACTAGCCCTGAGATCCTTTTCACCATGAACGTATTCCGCATACTGTCATACTTCCAAGAAATTATCTTCTGATCAGCTTTGCCTTTGGGAGTAGACACCCCTCTGATTAACTCAACAGTGGTTAATCCTTCTTGTAGTTTCAACTGAGATGGTTC
The DNA here is from genome assembly GCA_025506515.1 of Flaveria trinervia. Classification (NCBI taxonomy): domain Eukaryota; kingdom Viridiplantae; phylum Streptophyta; class Magnoliopsida; order Asterales; family Asteraceae; genus Flaveria; species Flaveria trinervia. The sequence goes on from JACCIX010000879.1 coordinate 56,560, forward strand.
TGCAAACCATTCAGGGTACTTGTGTAGAATAGGAGCAAATAGTTCTTGATCTTTCTGATCCAGCATCATGTCTTGAGCAAATACTCCAGATCTTGGCTTTTGGCTTAATATTTCTTCTTCTAACCTCTTGAGTCTTTCTTTCTTCTCATTAATCATTTGAAGAGTTACAACCCTAAATGAGTTGGTTTTCATGTTCCCAATCTTCCTTCTTGTGAGCCCTTCGCTTGAGAGGTAGTCCTTCATTTTCTTATTTGACATACTATAAGGATCAAGAAGTAGTGGTTCAGGAGTTGGGGATGATATCTTCATTGATGATAGTTTTAGTAGAGGAACCTTCTTGAAAATGATCTTTCATACTCAGTTGTAGTTGATTTCTTCATAGGAAGCAATTTTGGTACGTAATCCTTTCTAATTACTGATTTCTCATACTTAGTTTCAACACTTGGATCCAGTAGCTTTTTCACTTTTTTTCCTCTTCCTTTATTCCTTCTTAGGTCATCCCAAAGACTTCATTTGGATCATACCCATGATTGATCAAAAACGTAGCCTTTATCATTAAATCATCAGTTTGAGCCTTTGACACCATTTTTTAAAATGGTTTTTCAGGTTTCATTGGACTATCCATATCAACATCCTTTGTAGCATCATAACCTCCAGCTATCTCTCCTTCTTCCATATCAATGTAATAGTTTGTTTCTGTAATTGAGCTTCAGCCTGCTCATGTTCTTCAAGGAATTCAGCTATTGCTACCAGGCTTCTGGGATCATCTTTCTGTTTCTTCACACTTTCTTCTTCAACCAATGGTCTTTTTCCCTTAGCCTTTTCAGCTAGATATTTTCTCTTTCTTGAGTATGTTTAAAGTTATGGACTTGAACTTTCAGCATTTTCTATCACTTCAGGCACCTTTTCAGGTGTGGTTTGTTCTTGATCATTAACTTCTATTTCCTCCTTCTCTTTTTCCTTTTCTTTTTCTGTTTCTTTTTCTTTTTCCTTTTCACACATTACTCTTATCATTTCTTTCTGTTCTTCAGTCAGTGACACAGCAGGGATAATCTGCATGCTCAACTCTTTCTCCAAAGGAACTAGAGATTGAGGGATGAATACAATAGGTTCAGAGTCAGTCTTTTGATTGTTCACAAATTCCAAAAATCATCATCTACACTGATTTTTCAGATGTAAAGCTGTCTAAAGCACTGATAAGTTCCTCAAATTCAACTTTTTCAGTGTGAGTAACATCTATTTTCCAGAGTAAATCACTATCTCTAGACTTTGTTTCTTATGCTTTGTTTGACTTGTATCTTCTTCTTGTTCTTCATTCTCAAAGACAGATTGGTTCTCATCATTATGAACCTTTTCTTGTTCATCTTTCCTTTCATCAGCCACAACACTTCTTTGAATCTCAATTATTAGCTCAAGTTCAGAGATCCTTTTGTTTTGGCTTTGAATTTCATTTTCAAGATTAGAGAGGATTTCAGCTTGTTCTTCAATAATGTTCTCTTGTTCTTCCAATGCTATGGTTTGAATGGCAAGAGTGTCAACATGTCCACACACTTCTTCTCTAGAATGGTTCAGTGAAGCTTTTAAGTAGTCAATCCCTTTTTCTTCTCTTTTCTTTCAACTTCATACTTTTCTTCAGCTCTTTCATTCATTCACCTTTTCATCAAGCTCTAGAATCTTGTCATCAATGATTCTAGCTCTCCTATTTAAAATCCTTTCCATCCTTTCCACCTTTTGTAGGAGCTCTGATATCAGTTCATCTTTTTCAGCAGGCCTGTTCACATTGGATTCAGCAAAGCTCTCCGAGGGAGCAGTCTCAGAAGTTTCCTTCTTTACATGCATTTGAGCATGGTTATCTTTCTCATCTGAAGATGATTTGGATGCTTTAGAAGTACTAGTTTAGTCTCCAAATTCAGCAGGGTAATAATGGGTTGGCAAAGGTTGGTATGGTGATATTGGTGAGTGATGAGATGGTAGTATTGGTGATTGATGAGGTGGTGATGTTGGTTGTGGTGATGGTTGTGGTGTTGGTTGTGGTGTTGGTTGTGGTGATGGTGGTGGTGATGGTGGTGGTGTTGGTTGTGGTGTTGGTTATGGTGTTGGTTGTAGTGTTGGTTGTGGTGTGGTTGTGGTGATGGTTGTGGTGATGGTTGTGGTGATGGTTGTCGTGATGGTGGAGTAGAAACTTGTTCTTGTGCTTGAACTTCTTGATTTATCTGCTGAATCATCCATGGAAGAAGAGGTGAGTGAGCCCTACTGTAATAGTTTCTTGGGTCCCTCCTCTTAATGTATTTGTAAGATCTTGCATCATAATGAGGAATATCAAGCACTCATCATAATGAGGAATATCAAGCACTGGTCCCTCATTAGCAACATTAGGGAATGATTCATTGATCACTGAATAAATCTTGGATACATCAAGAACTGTATCTTCTCCCTCTTGAATATTTGAAATCATGCAATTGAAAACATAGGTAGACATATTGAATGGCCTGTTAGAGCAGAGAGTAGAGATTGCTGAGGATGTGGTGACTAGAATATCATTCCATCCTGTCTTTCTCTTGGATAGGCAGTGGTGAAACATGTGAATTACGAATCTCCAAGGTAGATCAACTAATCCTTTAACAATTTTTTTTGCTTCATATCCTCCTTCATAACCAATCTCAGAAAAGAATGTGGTTATTTCATCATCATCCAGCTCCAGAGGTGCATTAGCATCATCACCAAATTGTAAGCATCTTCTAACACAATCTTCAGTGATGCTCAGAGTGTGATCATTGTTAATTCTACTGGTTAATGTTCTAACACCATCAGCTTCAATTACCTCAGCTGAGTTCCAAAAGGACCTCATGAGATTCTCATACATGGTGGGTCTCATAGTGATAGCATAGGCTTCCCTTTTGGTAGATAAGAATCTGATCATATCTTTAAGTCCGCCAGCTTCTGGCACATCAGGGTTTAAATAACCGTTGTTGGACCAAAAGAACCAATGAGCCTGATCAGAGAAACCTCTAAGTCCCAAAGGACATCACAACAGCTGAAGAAGACCTGATCAGCTGTTCTATAAAGTCTGAAGAATACAACTGCTGAAGTATTTCTGAAGTACTGAAGACAAAGACTGAGACAACAGCTGAAGATCTAAAGTCTGAAGACTTCAACAAGTACTGAAGACAAAGACTGAAGATCAACAACTGAAAGACAAAGTCTGATGTTCAAGTACTGAAGACATCAGCTGATGCTAACAGCTGATGACAACAGCTGAAGAGGGCTTCTTCAGTTGTTGTGATGGTTTTTCTTCATCAGTAGTTTTCTTTCCTTTCAGTAGTTTGTTTACTTTTCTGTAGTTTTGTTCCGTTTCAGTACTGTAAACAACTGAAGAGGTTGTTCTTCAGTTGTTGTAGTATCAGTAGTTTTATGTTTTTCAGTAGTTGTAAATAAGATGTTTAACACTTAGGAACATTTGTTAGAAGATGTCAGTTGTTGACATCTTCAGTAGTTGTAAACATCAGTAGTTATAAAACGGTTACATGTCACTTTCAAGTGACATCAGCCTACGTCACTCTTTCTTTATAAGGAAGGATGACTCACCTGTAATCGTGCCTTTGAGGCCGACAATCTTAATGCAATATTCCTTTTGTCGGATATTTCTCTCTCTATAACAAAATTCTTTTATCGCTTATATCGAATGTTCTTGCTTGAATTTGTCTAATTCTGAGCTATTCTGCTGCTATATCTGTTCAATCGATTAAACCAAGAGGCTGAGATCCTAACAAATGGTATCAGAGTAGGTTAATCATTGATCGATCTAACAATTGATCATTGAAACTGTTCAATCGCTCTAAGTTTAATCGAATTAGCAAATTCGCAAGGATCTGTTATAGAGATTGAGAGTGTATCGCTTATGGCCGTTTTATTTGAGGTTTTGTGTGGTTCTGAACTAAATTTATTGTGATTTTACTTGAATCTGTCTGATTTTCCACAATGACTACTTCTTCGAATGATCCTTTCAATACTGGATCCTCTACCAAGCCTCCGATCTTGGTGAGGAATGAGTATAACATTTGGCAGAGAAGATTGCTCCATCACCTGTCTGTCAATAGCTCAGGTTGTTGGACATCTGTGGTACATGGACCATATAAGCCAATGGTGAATGATCCGGAAACAAACCAGTTGGTTCCAAAGAAGAAGGAGCAATACTCCGATGAGGACAAGAAGTTGTTTGAAATCGATGCAAAAGCCCATGGAATTTTGGCTATGGCTATTCCTAATGAGATTTACTCTGGGCTTCTGCATTGTGAGTCTGCTCATGACCTCTAGAAAGCCATCAAAGAACAATTTGGTGGTACTGATGAGGTTTTAGCAAACAACAGGGAAATCCTCGCCCAACAATATGAGACTTTCTCTCATAGAAAGGGTGAGACTCTGACTCAACAATTTGAGCGGTTTTCATGTTTAATCTCTGAATTGAAAATGGTTAAACATGAATATACCAGGAGTCAGATGAACCATAGATTCCTAAGATCACTGCCTGAGAGATGGAACACATATACCATTGTTCTACGCTCAAATGCTGATGTTGATCGCCTATCTCTCACCCAACTTCATGGGAAACTGCTTACATTCGAGAGAGAGATAGAGCAGAAAAGGAAATTGGTTTCATCTGGCAAGCTTACTGAGGATTTTGTCCAAGGGAACACTGCCCTGATTGGACATCAAGAGTTAGAATATGCGTCATCTGAAAGCCAGTATGATGAGCATATTGATTTCTCTACAAACACTTCTGAGCCTGCCTTTGTGAGTGTTGATAGTTATTCTGCTGGTAGTAATAGTGACAATCTATGTTTCATCATGGATGATCTCAAGGGGATTGCTGATGATGACTTAGAGAGATGGATATTTTGAGCCAAATGGCCTTGATAAATATCAGATCTCAGAAGTTCTACAAAAGAACTGGAAGGAAATTCCCAGGACTCTCTGGCAAAACCAAAGTTGGTTTTGACAAGAGTAAGTTGAAGTGCCATAAATGCCACAGGCTTGGACACTTTGCAAGAGAATGTAGATCATCTGGATCTAACTCTCCTGCACCTTTTGTGACTTTCCCTGGCAATAGTCAACAAAACAGAGGGCAACAACCTGTCAATTCTGGTTATCATCATCAACCACAATCTCCTGCATATTTTGTTCCACAGGGGCCAATGCCATATCCATATCCCTGCTATTACATGCCACAACCAGGCCAGGTTCAAGCACCCACTGCTCAGCAACCACATGCACTCCCTGAGCCTCAACCATCCCAATCTCATCAACCTAATCAACTTCAACACACAGCTTCTTCACACCAGGAGTTGTTGACTGGAGCAGCTTACCAGATGATGTGTCTGGTAATGAACAACTGTTCTCAGGTGCTGGTCAACATGGTGGTGAGCATCCTTTTGGAAATCTAGCTCTCATGACTTTGGAATCCTCTGATGGATCATCCTCAAGTACCTCTTCAACACAGGTATCACAGGTATCCTCTGAGGCTAAGACCAAATTATGTTCTGAAACTTGCATAGCAGCATTTGCCTCTATTAGAGAAGCAAATGTGGCTTTAATCAATAAAAATGTAGAGCTAGAACAAATAATTTCCAAAAATAAAGCTGAGTTTGAGTCTGTGCTGAAAGAGAAAACTGATGAGATTTATAATAAAATGCCAATCTCTGATGATAAGGCTAGGGAGGATGTACTCTTAGAGAAGTACAAAGACCTCAAAGATACTCTTGCTGTCACTCAGGTAGAGTGTGATCGATGGGTACAATCTTGCAAGGGCTTTGAAATGCTTCTTAGTAAGCAAACAGCTTCCAATGAAGTTTGGAATTGGTTATAATCACACTGCTCCTCCTACAGATTTTGCTTCAAGAGCAGGAGTAGAATCTGATGGAGAAAGTAATGACCAATCCACCTCATCATGTGATTCACTACTTGATAAAGCACCATCAGTAGTTGAAGTCAGTAGTAATCCCTCTGTGAACCTATCAGCTGATATTGATGGTTCAACTGCTGACACTCACATGATCAATGAGTTGATCAACCCAAGTGTTATCCCTAGAAGGTACTGAAGATACTGGAGAGCAGGGGATAACATCTGGAGTTCAAATCCCAATGACTGACAGCACTGAAGAGAAGAAAACTGTCAGTAGGAAGGATCTGAAGCCTACTAAGGAAGTTGACAAGAAGGCAAAAAGTGCTTCTAAACTGCTGAAGAGCAAGTCTTCAGTAGTTTCATCTTCTTCAGTTGATGATCAACAGAAGATGAAGAAGAAACCATGTGAAATATGTGGTCTATTCAATCATCTCACAGATGATTGTTGGTACAAAAAGGGATCCAAACTCAAACAAAAGGAGAAAATTAAAGAAAACTTGGCTTAAATGAAAACTGAGTTTGAGTCCAAGTTTGTACCAGCAGCATCAAATCCTGGTACTCCTATGTCCAAAAAGAAATCTAAAAGGGAAGGAGTGCAACAGGCAACAGCTGAGGTTGCTCAAAAGAAGATGGTGCAACACAAGAACTCATCATCAAACACCAATACCAATGTGTCTGAAGAGTTGAAAGCTCTTTCCCAGAATCAGACACAGCTGGTAATGATGGTTCAACATCTGTTGGGAAGAGTTAACCAACTGATGGATCCTGTGTTGAAACCCCAGAAAAGGAGATCCAAGCCAAAGGATTCCTCTTCTACACCATCTCCTTCACCTCAAGCTATTGTGCCCAATAAACCTGTTAGTTACCATTTATTGATGAGACCAGGCCCAAAACCAAAAAGGTTTGGGTCTCCAAAACTAACTGATTGTTTATTAATGCAGGTCTCTTCAACATGCCAAAGTAGCATCTGGTATGTAGACAGTGGGGGATCTTTGCATATGACTGGGAACAACTCACTTCTTAATGACTACTCTCCAGGAAGGAAGGGATTTGTTTCTTTTGGCAATGATGCAAAAGGTTACATCATCGGGAAGGGCTTTGTTTCCAAGGGGAATAAGGTTTGATGATGTCAACCATGTGGAAAATCTCAGTATAACCTCTTGAGTTTCAGTCAATTGTGTGACAAAGGCCATGTTGCCCTTTTCACAAGCCAGAACTGCAGGATTCTGTCATCCAAAGTTCTGAGTTTGATTGACAAGGTATTGGATGCTCACACTCTCCTGAAGGCCAACAGGACAGGAAGAGTGTATGCCTTAGATCTTTCCAAGAAAATAGATCTCAAAGGCCATCCTTGCCTATTTTCCAAGGCCTCTCCTCAAGAATCTAATCTATGGCATAGAAGGCTGGGACATGTTAACTTCAAGAACATGAATCAGCTGATACACCATAGTTTAGTAAGGGGAATGCCTATGAAGGAGTTCAAGTGTGAAAACAACTGCACTGCTTGTTTGAAAGGAAAACAGCACAAGGTTTCATTCCCACCTATTGAAGAACCAAAGTCCACTGCCTGCTTACAACTTCTTCACATGGATCTCTTTGGTCCTGTGAGAGTGATGAGCATGGCACAGAAGAAATACTGTCTGGTAATTGTGGATGATTACTCCAGATTTGTATGGACTTTCTTTCTACATTCAAAGGATGAAGCTGCACAGAAGATCATAAACTTTGTGTTGTATGCTGAGAAGCAGTATTCCCTCTCAGTCAAGTGTATTAGAAGTGACAATGGAACAGAATTCAGGAACAATACACTTGATGAGTTCTACCTTTCCAAGGGAATAAAGAGGCAGTTTAGTATTCCAAGAACTCCTGAACAGAATGGAGTTGTGGAGAGAAAGAACAGGACCCTCATTGAAGCTGCAAGGTCTATGTTGGCTGATTCTGGACTGCCATTGACCTTTTGGGCTGAAGCTGTCAACACATCATGTTATGTGCAGAATAGAGTGCTAAAAATCAGAGGTTGATGAAGACTTCCTATGAAGTTCTGCATCATTTGGCCCCTCTCATTTCATTCTTTAGAGCATTTGGGTGTCCCTGTTTCATTCTCAACACAAAGGATCAGCTCCAGAAATTTGATCCTAAGGTGGATGCAGGGTACTTTGTTGGTTATTCATCAACTTGCAAGGCATACAGAGTCTTCAACTGCAGAACAAAGATGGTTGAAGAGACTCTACATGTCAAGTTCAATGAATCTCCAAAGGACAAGATTCCACAAAGACCTGTGGAGCTCTTTGATTTGGACATACTGCAATATGTTCCTTATCAATCTCCTGCTGTTGCTCCTGTCAACAGTTCACCACCTGGTGTTACTACTGAAGATGATGATGATAGTAGTAATCACTTCTTCAGGTTTAGTGACCAACTGCCAGAGTCCTCTAACCTGATGCTCCTGTAGCTCCAGCAGCACCATCCACAACAAATGCTGATGAGATTTCTGCATCCTCAACTTCATTTGAGTTGCCACCATCTTCATGGTTTCAAGAATCTGCATCAACATCTGCTGCTGCTGAAGGTCCTACAAACACTTGCACAGATTTGATTGTTTACAAGAGCTGAAAAATCACCCAATGTCTCAAATCCTTGGTGATATCATGCTGGTGTTTCAACCAGAAGCCAGTTGTCCAATTTCTGCTTCTATGCTCTCTTCATCAGTCAGCTAGAGCCAAAGAACTATCATGTAGCTTTGATAGACAATGGATGGGTTGAAGCCATGCAGCTTGAGCTTCTTCAGTTCAAAAAACAGCAAGTGTGGGAGCTTGTTCCTCTACCCCAGGTAAGTGTGCAATAGGCACTAAATGGGTGTTTAGGAATAAAACTGATGAAAATGGGCTAATTGTTAAGAACAAGGCCAGACTGGTTGTGCAGGGGTTTGCACAAGAAGAAGGTATTGATTATGATGAAACCTTTGCCCCTGTAGCCAGACTGGAGGCAATTAGATTGTTTTTAGCCTATGCTGCACTCCACAATCTTAAAGTTTTTCAAATGGATGTCAAAAGTGCTTTTCTATATGGTAACATAAAGAAGAAGTTTATGTGTGTCAACCACCAGGCTTTGAGGATAATAAGCACCCAGAATGGGTATATAAGCTTGATAAAGCTCTTTATGGGTTGAAACAACACACCTAGAGCCTGGTATGAGACCTTATCAAACTTTCTTCAACAGAATAATTTCACTAGAGGCTCCATAGATAAAACTTTATTTATTAAGAAGGTGGATCAGCATAAGCTACTTGTTCAAATTTATGTTGATGATATTATATTTGCATCCTCTGATCCCCAATTGTGTGAGGATTTCCAAAACTTAATGCATCAGAAGTTTGAAATGAGTGCAATGGGAGAATTACAGTTCTTTCTAGGTTTGCAAATCAAACAAAAAGCTGATGGAATTTTCATTCATCAGTCTAAATACACAAAAGAGCTTTTGAATAAGTTTGATTTACAAAACTGTAAACCCTGTTCTACTCCCATGTGCAACACCACACAATCGGATGCTGATCAGAAAGGTAAAGGTGTTGATGAACCCTTTACAGATGTATGATTGGTTCCTTGATGTATTTAACAGCTTCTAGACCAGATATTATGTTTGCTACATGTGTTTGTGCTAGATTTCAGGCTGCACCTAAGGAGTCTCATCTGATTGCAGTCAAGAGGATCTTTAGATATCTGCAAGGTACACAATCTCTAGGCTTATGGTATTCCACTGGACATTCTTGCAAATTTTGCTTTCTCTGATAGTGACTATGCAGGGTGTAAGTTGACCAAGAAATCAACTTCTGGTGGATGTCAATTCCTAGGCAACTGTTTGATTTCTTGGCAGAGTAAGAACAAACATCTGTTGCTACATCCACTGCTGAAGCCGAGTACATTGCTGCTGCAAGTTGTACATCCCAAACTACTCTGCTTCAGAATCAACTTTTGGATTATGGCATTACAGAGACTAAGACTCCATTATTAATGGATAGTGCTTCAGCTCTTTGCATTGTCAAAAATCCAGTCCAGCACTCTAGGACCAAACATATAGAAATTAGACATCATTTTATAAAGATTGTTTTGAAAAGGGTCTAATTAATCCTATGTTGTGCCTAGTGCTGATGAGCTTGCAGACATTTTTACTAAGCCTTTGGATAGTTCAACTTTCCACAACCTGGTGTTAAGGCTTGGTATGCTGCAGCTAGAATAAGTGACAACTACTGATGATCTCAGTAATTACTGATGATCATTGGTAACCATGTCACATATAAGTACTGATGAGTTATTTTACCCTCAGTAGTTTTTATAATACTGAAGGCTAAATGCTTTAAGTACTGTGCTTTATCTGTTCTAAACTACTGATGTAGTTACAACTACTGAAATCAGTAGAAACATAAGTACTGATGTCCTATGAAACAACTGAAAACAGCAAAAGGCTGATGAGTACGTGTTGAGGACAGTATGAAACAGCTGAAAGGCTATGAATTGACGACAACTACTGATGAGTACTCTCTCTTCAGTAGTTCACAACTGCTGTTTCTTCATAAACAACTGAAGCAATACCATGTCTTCAGTAGTTTCACAACTACTGATGACTAACACCAAGTCTTCAGTTGTTTACAACAACTGATGGCACAACCAGGGTCTTCAGTAGTTTCACAACTACTGATGACTAATACCAAGTCCTCAGTTGTTTCAACATCTGAAGTCCAACTTGTCTTCAGTAGTTTTTAAAACTACTGATGCCTAAATCAGAGACTTCAGTTGTTTCAACGTCTGATTGTAAACACCATGTCTTCAGTTGTTTTATACTGCTGACCACACCAATACCATCAGTCGTTTCAAACCTCTGAAAGTTAATACCACGTCATCAGTTGTTTCAAATACTGATGACTAACACCAAAACCTTCAGTCGTTTCATAACCCGTACCCTATATATATCTGATCCCTCTTTCAGAGTTTTTCATTCTTTCACGACCTAAAATTCAAAAGCTCTGAAAACCTTTCACCTTCATTAATGGCGACCATGCAACTCAAGCCTCGACACAACTGTGTCGCGTACCTCACTAAATCGCCCTTCTGGACCAAATTCGATAATGCTATAGATCTTATGGTCCAATCACCACTGAAAACGGCCTTCCTCCTAAATCCAATCATTTATGCCGATTCGCTACATCAGTTTTGACGAATGCAACTGTTAATGGAGAATCTATCCATTCGTCCATCAACTCTCATACGGTGGTCATCTCTACTGCTACCATCCGCCAGATATTACTATTAGATGATGCTGCCTACCCTGTTGGATATCCTAAGCGCCAACTTGATCTTTCATTTGGACAACATGGATATCAAGGCGATCTTAGTGCTTCGACCATCCTGAAGAAACATTTTCCAGATGCTGAACGCTTGATATTTCATATGGTAAATGTTTGCCTGGCCCCGAAGACTCTTCTTGGGATCAACTGTCTTCCAGATGGCAACAGGTACTGTTCTCTATCCTTGAACAAGAACCACTAAACTTTTCTGAAATAATTTTTCTTGAAATCAAGGATATGGCCACAAAACCACTTTCTAACCGTTGGATACTATATCCTCGGTTTATAATGGCCATAATAGAGAATCAGCTTTCTGCTGAGGGACTAGTTGTCTGGGAGTCCCTGCTTTGGCTGTATTGCCGGAGGTATACTCCCGACACAACACTGACCAAACTCTTAAACAGGCTGCCAAGCTGCGCAAACCCACGCAGCTGGAACCCACAGCCTCCACTTCCACATCCAAAGTCCCCTCCAAACCCACAAAGAAGAAGCCTAAGAAGGCTACTCAGGGAGTTGAGTCCCCTGAGGATGCTCCTGCTGCACCAACGCAGGTTATCTCTACTGGAAATAACCCCCCAGTAGAGACTATGACTCCACCAACCAAAGCCGCTCAGGTTTCCTCTCCAAAGGAACCTGATGCAACCAATCAAAGGGAAGCCACACTGCTGGGATCCTCCTCACTTGAGGGGATTACCATTGAAGAGCACCACTCGTCCCGGGTGCACACTGCTTCCACACCCTCTCCTGATGCAACCGCCCCTCAAAGCCCTACAATAATTGTTGCAAAAGTGCTGAACAGTTGCATTCCTCACCCCCCACCCAGACACCAATCACTACTGGATAACCTCAACACCTGAGGGGGAGGATCACAATGCTTCTGTCAACCACAGCACAGGGGTTATCATGTTTCATCTCCTGGTGTAGACAAGGAGGTGCGACCTTCTGGTGAGGCTGCCACTGCCTCTGACTCAGCAAATGACCAGGATGCAGTTGGTAACATCTCTAAGACCTCACCAGCGGCAACAGCTGATGAAGGACATAGTCCTGAGGCTGGAAGTCCCCAGAACCAAGAACAAGGGGCACATGCTATAATTGATCTACACTCAAGGCATGTTTATCCTGACTCTGTCAGGAGGTCAGGTGATTCAGTATCAACTGATGATGACCTGAGCTTCTTCTATGATGTAGTTGCTCAAAACACCATCCTAGAGGATGAGGTTAGCACTCAAAGAGCTGCTGGCCAAGATGTCTCAGGATGCAAGTCCATCTGCCACCACAATACACCCACAGATGGCACCTTCTTCTGAAGGTCCCCTAAACACTGAGCCAATACATACTTCCAAGCCACCAGCCTCTGCTTTTGGCACTGATTCTCAGGAACAGAACCATCCTGATCAATCAGTTGCTAACCTTCAAAAATCCTACCTCTCATCACTCCCATGATCATAGATATAGTGATCAAAGCCATTGATGAGAGGCTTCCTACAATAATACAACCCCTGGTGGAGGAGTTGGTGACTAAATCACTTTCTACTGCTCAAACCCTTGCACCCAATGCAACCAAAAGGGGGAGAGTCAGTCAGTTAAAGGAAAAGGAAGAGGACAGATGGGGAGAAGGAGAAAGAATCAGAGAAGGTAAATGAGAAGGAGTTGGCTGTTATAAGTGTCGAGGAGACTGAGTTTGTCATGAGAAGAAAGGAGAGTGAGAAAGAGCTGAAGTGAATGAAAGTCAAAAAGTTTCATGTCACATATCAAAAGAGGAAAGGAGAGTCTGAGAAGGAGAAGGAGCTGAATGATATGGTGAAAGAAGCTGATGCCAACCATAACCGTTCAATGGATAAAATCATTGATCAGTTATATAGGCAGGGTTTTGACATCCAACAACTAGACTCCGAGATCAGAAGGTTGGAGACAGAGGAGATCAACTCAAGATGGGCTAGCATGATGCCTTAGAAAGAGAAAGGCTGGAGATAATGATTAGATTTATAGCCAAATACTTGGGAAGATCTCTGATAGAAATAAGGGCCTGGACCAGGGACAACATCTTGGCAATAACCACCAAGATTTGTTCGTCTGAAGCATACTCCAAGGTTTAGTGATGAGGCATTAAATGAAGCTGGGGTTGGGAACCGAAAAGAACTGACAAAATTTACTAAAGCCTCCCTTACAGCCAAAATGCTAAAACAGTCTGAAAAGCCTCTATCCTCAAAATCACTACCTCCACAACCCACTAAAACAACCCCTTTACCCTCTAAACCAACCATCCAACCCACAAAACCAAATCCTTTACCCCCAAAACCCACTGCCAGTGATGTACCTAGACAAAAGAAAAGAAAGGTACTGAGGGCTGATGAAGAAGAAGAGGAGGATGAAGACAGACTGCCACTCTCTGCAGTTATCACTTTGCCTAAGGCTAATCCAATGTCCATCACTCCTGCTTCTCAATGCATGATGTGATGATAAAGATTGAAGAGGAACAGATGCAAAGACATGATGAGGAAATGCTGAAAAGCATTGACAAAGCATATGCCACATCCTCTTCAATGATTAGCATGAAGAAAGAAGTCTTAAGATTGTACACCCTTGCTAATACCTTTCAATACCAAAGGGAAAAAGTAAGGATATGGCCTGATCCTAGGGTGGCACACAGGATTGTCAAGAAAGAATTCCTTCAAAATACAAGGGCCAAGTGAAGAGGTTGTCGACGAAGACATCACTGTGGTTCTTGTAGTGTCCCCTTGGGAAATTGTAGAAGAGTTCAAGAAAGCTTATGAAGCCAAACAACCACCCCAAAAGATGTTGGAGAATAAAATTATAAAGAAGGGATTGGTTTACAAAAGACTTGAAAACTTCAAACAAGATGAGCTCAACCTGCTCTTAGAAGGGACTCATCCAGATGAGTTTGCTTACAGACAAATAACCACGGTTGAGCTCAAGAATGGAAAACAGGCCAAGTACATCTCTGAAGTGTATGGCCGAGAAGGACTGTTTGATGGTGTGCCCGAGGTGCTGACAATGGATGAGCAGATCATGTTTCTAAGGGCTTACACCAGGGAATCATATAGGCTGATACACGGGAAGTAGATCTCATGGTTGGGGTAACAGCTCAGTGTCCAAGTCCCCAATACAGAGCTCCCAACCATATCATGCAAAACAGATCATTAGAGACTTCTTCCCAGGCCGGTGCTGAAAAAGGGTCACTTCTCATCTGATCAAGAGGATAAAAAGACCAATCTATCTGCCAAATAAGTGGGGCTCGTCAATAACTTAGAGGTTTTGGCTGCATTGGTTCAGGGGGAGTTTGTTGGACCAAAAGAACCAATGAGCCTGATCAGAGAAACCTCTAAGTCCCACAGGACATCACAACAGCTGAAGAAGACCTGATCAGCTGTTCTACAAAGTCTGAAGAATACAACTGCTGAAGTATTTCTGAAGTACTGAAGACAAAGACTGAGACAACAGCTGAAGATCTAAAGTCTGAAGACTTCAACAAGTACTGAAGACAAAGACTGAAGATCAACAGCTGAAAGACAAAGTCTGATGTTCAAGTACTGAAGACATCAGCTGATGCTAACAGCTGATGACAACAGCTGAAGAGGGCTTCTTCAGTTGTTGTGATGGTTTTTCTTCATCAGTAGTTTTCTTTTCCTTTCAGTAGTTTGTTTACTTTTCTGTAGTTTTGTTTCCGTTTCAGTACTTGTAAACAACTGAAGAGGTTGTTCTTCAGTTGTTGTAGTATTAGTAGTTTTATGTTTTTCAGTAGTTGTAAATAAGATGTTTAACACTTAGGAACATTTGTTAGAATATGTCAGTTTTTGACATCTTCAATAGTTGTTAAACATCAGTAGTTATAAAACGGTTACATGTCACTTTCAAGTGACATCAGCCTACGTCACTCTTTCCTTTATAAGGAAGGATGACTCACCTGTAATCGTGCCTTTGAGGCCGGCAATCTTATGCAATATTCCTTTTGTCGGATATTTCTCTCTCTATAACAAAATTCTTTTATCGCTTTATATCGAATGTTCTTGCTTGAAATTTGTCTAATTCTGAGCTATTCCGCTGCTATATCTGTTCAATCGATTAAACCAAGAGGCTGAGATCCTAACAACCGTTGACATTGTGGACCTTGCTCCAAGAAAGATTTACCATGTAATCTGCATAAGAGACATATGTGTCAGTTTTTGATGAACACTCATGTGTATCATTTATCAGTATGACATTAAATGGTCAAAGATGAACATTTGTCACTACTGTATCATTGTTGTCATAGCAAATGGTGAATTTGTTGTTCAACAATCACAGTTTCTATGTTTGAACCATTAATTAGATGTTGTTTCATTGATTTGTTACACATTTTCATTTTTCATCATGCTCTATTCTTACAACAAACATGAATACAAAGGTTTTCATGAGGACAAGAATTTCCGTTAGTTTGCGTGTTCATTGAAGTCAAAAAGGTGTATTATATTACATTAATAAGTCATGTTTTTGTGTTCTTCATTATCAGTTGGTTCATTGTTTGATTTAGGTTTAACAGTTCGAAACTTAGGTCTTGATTAAAATTTTTGTGGAAATTTCACCTTGTTTCCCATGCAAATGTGGTTTCAGAATCGATAACAAGAACAGATTGAGTAGAGTCACACGAAAATCTTTGATTGTTTATGTTGAATAAGATTGAAGTAGGTGTACTGTGTGTTTGTGCTCATCTCACTATAAAGTCTCTCAAATTTGGAAAGTATTAAATGACCCGTTTAAATTCCTTTAAATAGTCAAATAAAGGCTTTTACAAGATTTTACAAGTTTAGGAGCAAATGCGGTCACCACTGTAGCGAATACAGAAGTGTAAATTTTAAGTCTTTTGGTCATCCGCATTTGTTAACTATAGCAAATGCGGAAGACAAAATTTGAACTTTGACTATCCATATTCATTCACTGTTGTAAATGCGGAAGAGTTGAACTTGTGATTTTAAGTCATCCGTATTTAGACACTATAGTAAATGCGGAGGTTTTATTACATCTGTTTTTCTGTCAGCCGCTTTTGTTTACTATGTTCAATGCTGAAGAGCAAAATTCATGAGCATTGAGCACTCTCGCAAATGCGAAAGATTAAAATCCTTTAGCATTTGTGTAATTGCACCAAATGCTTTTGACCACTTGGTCAGCATTGCACTGTAGCAAATGCGAAAGAGAGATGTTCATCAACATTGAGTACTGTAGCAAATGCGAAAGAGAGATGTTCATCAGGATTGATGTACTGTAGCAAATGTGAAAGAGATATGTTCATCATTGATGTACTGTAGCAAATGCGAATGAAAGAGTTCCTCAGCACTTGACTACTGTAGCAAATGCGGCTGAATGAAGTTCCTCAGCATTGACTACTGTAGCAAATGCGGCTGTTCAATTTTAATCGGCATTTGTTAATTGTATCAAACGTGGTAGAATAAAATCCATATTTACTTCTTCACTTTGAACTTAAAGTGATACTTGCATTGGTTATATGCAAGGGTTACCTATACCCACATTAACCAATGCACTTACCTGCATTAGCTTTGAACTTAATCAAAGTTAATATATCTGATTTGGTTTCTCATATTATGAAGTACTGTCCTTGACTAATTTTTCTTATGAAGTTCATTGTTGATGTTGTCAGTTCTTGCTTGGATTGACTTGTATGTCACAAGTGATACAAGTTTTCCAATTTTGACTCATCTTGGACTTTTCATGCTTCCAATAATCTGCATAAGCTGAGATACAATTGTATAACTTTTTGCAACAACACCCAAATTCTTTTTGTTTTTTTGAAAGTAATTTATGCTAGTAACCAAAAATATAGACTTACTCAAAGTTTTAAAATACTCCCTGATGTGCTCCAAATTATACATAAAAATCCTATCAAAAGCACATCAATTATTCCTTAATATCTTCCTTAAAATGATGAAAATGTACTCAAAAGGGCAAGATGGACAAAAGAAGCATATTTAGCAAGAAATTGAAGTAATTTGAGCTTTGGAGTCCAAGCATTGGGTCGAGCTTCTTTAAGCACGCCCCCATGCTTTGCCGGAAACACACCCCCGTGCTAAATTAACACACCCCCATGTTTGGACATCTGACAGGACAAAAAGTACTGTTCCCCAAAAGTAGACACGGGGCCGTGCCTTTTAGGCACGGGGTCATGCCCCACCACCAACACGGGGTCGTGCCCCATTTAGCACGGGGTCATGCCCGACACAACCTGCATGTATGAGCCGACCAACTTTCGTAAGCATTGTACTAGCACAAGGTCGTGCTTAAACACTCCGGAAAGCCTATAAATATAAGCCTAAGTTCACCATTTTTGGCAAGCTTTGGTGGGAGAGTTACTCTGCAAAACTCTCTCGGGAATCAAGAGTTCAAGATCATTTGGAGGCTCGGGAGACGCATATAGCACTTGGAAGAAGCTCGGAATTGTCTGAACGCCATCCATTGTGGATTATCGGTTTGATTGTTCCATTTCACCAATGATTACATATCTATCTTTTTTGTTATATGTTGTTATGTTCAAGCTCATTATGAGCTAAACTCCTTTTATCATCCTAATCGGATGAAACTTATATAATTTGTGATGAACTAATGGTGTGATAAATATTATGTTAATGTTATGGTGGCCTTGGGAAAACTATTGATGGGTAGCATCTACATTTGAACGGGAAGTTATAAATTGATGGTTTGTGATTGTTATCTTCATACAAAGTTGAAAAACCATATGATTAGCTTTCATTCGCGAAACCGGTCTTCATTATAAATCCATGGCTAATGAACTAGAAATGGTTATTAGAAATCATATCACTTTAACTTTCTGATCATTTGTGGGTTCCCTTTTATTTGTTCGGAAACTTCAGTAATTGTTACAATTTTCTTAAATTAATGGTATGTTAGGAAGGAACCTGATCAACTCTCTTTTTGACATTAAGTTATGTTTTCAGAATTCGTATGTCGAATAGGTCACAAAAGGTTTACCTACATTACTAGTGCTTTGATCTGAGCAGTAAAACTCAGTCTGACAGGATCAAGTCACTACGACAGCAGGATAGACGAGAAATCACGCCAGCTCATCTTTATAAACATTAACATAATTACATTAATCTATATCTTTAAATCACACCACCAATTCATCACGGTTACATAAGTGGAATCTAATTAGGATGATAACTTTTATTCCGTGGTTTTAAATCCAAACGCTTCAAATCTTAGTTTACTTTCTTTCTATTATTGTTTATTTTTAAATCCTGAAAATCTTTCTAATACAAATTATCATTTTCTTTAACAAAAATCAAATCTGATAGTAAAACATCAAGTTTTTTGAGTAGGCTAGGTGTGTCCACGGATTGATACTCGGTTCTTACCAACACTATATTACCACATGACAGGTACACTGCCTTTTGTGTGTGTGATTTAGTATTAGTAATAACCAATTAAAACTAAATCTGTGCAATAAATCTATATCAAAGTATATATACTATCCCCACCCATCACTCCCCCTAAAGTTTATATCCATAATTGGATAGAAACTTTAAAGATTTAAAAACTTTTTTGAATTTTTATTATGACTATTAATGATGAAGAGAATTATATCTTTTGTTCGGATCATATCAGTCTTACATTACACATGTGCATCCTTTATGATTAAATGGACATGTATATGAACTTGATGATTGAAGGTATGTTTGTCCTCTTAAACTCATACCAGGTTGATATGTTGATGCAAGTGATTTTTATCGTGTTTTTGGTTGAATTAATTATTCAATGTGTACCTCACACACACAAGCATGGACTGATCAATTATCCTTATACAATGCATGGTAAAACTTTTTCACAACTTTTCTTACGAGATTACTTAAGTAATGATAACTCAATTTCACAGATCCTCATTGGGATTCTTTTACTTTGATCATTTTCATGATGATCCACATTGGGATTCTTTTCACTTCACTTTGGAAGGTGATGCATGTTAGCATCTGGTTTTGAATCCAGAGTACTTGAGAGCAACATGCTGATACAGCAATATACTCAACTTCTACAATGGACACAGATACATTTGTCTGTTCTTGCATTGCCAAGATACCAGTCTGGGACCAAGAAATTGACAACTGGTAGAGGTGGATTTTCTGTTGATGTTGCATCCTGCATAATCACTGTCTGTGTAGGCATATAGATTAAATTCTCCTTCCTTTGGATACCATAACCCAAGAGTTGGTTTGCCCTTCAGATATCTGAATATCCTTTTGACTACATTCACATGTGATTCTTTTGGATCAGCGTGATATCTGGCACATACACAAACACCAAACATTATGTTAGGCCTACTGGCTGTTAGATACATAAGTGAACCGATCACTGATCGATAGTGAGTTTGATCCACTAGTTTGACTTCAGGATCAGGTCCAATCTTCACTTTAGTAGCCACAGGTGTTTTCAATACAGTCAGCAAAGTGAAATTTCTTCAACATGGTTTCCACATAGTTTGATTAATTGATGAGGATTCCATCTGCTGTCTGTTGGACTTGCACTCCTAGAAAGAAGGTGCGTTCCCCCATAGCACTAATTTGAATCTTTGAGTGCATAAGGTCTTTGAATTCTTTGTTGAGCCAAATTTGATATCATCAACATAGATCTGAACTAACAACATATATTTTCCTCTTTTTCTTCTGAAGAGAGTTTGATCAATCATTCCTCTTTCATATCCAAGTTCAAGAAGAAAAGATGATAGAGTCTCATACCACTTTCTTGGGGCTTGATGAAGACCATATAGAGCTTTGTCAAGCTTGTAAACTCTGTGAGGGAAATCTGGATCTTCAAAGCCGGGTGGTTGACTCAAATAAACCTCCTCAGCAATCTTTCCATACAGAAAGGCACACTTTACATCCATATGATAAATAGTAAATTTCATGGATGCAGAATATGCTAGAAACTTTCTCATTGGTTCTAGTGTGGAAATAGGTGCAAACACTTCATCATAGTCAATTCCTTCTTTTTGAGTGTATCCCTGCACCACTAATCTTGCTTTGTTTCTGATGACGATCCCTCGATCATCAGTCTTGTTCCTGTACAAACATCTGGTACCGATAGGGTATTATCCTTCGGGAAGATCTACCAGTGGCCATACTTCTTGCTTCTTGAATTGGAGCAATTCTTCCAACATTGCTTCGATCTAGCTATTATCTTGAAGTGCCTCTTTGATGTTTTGGGGTACTGTTTGACATAGAAAGCATGAGAACAAACAGATATTTGCAATACTTGACTTGCTTCTAGTCACCTTCTCATTAAGTTTACCAATAATGGTTTCAACTGGATGATTCATGTGTGTTCTGGTGCTTGGAATTGAGTCACCAGCAATGGTTACATCAAGATTAGAGACATTCAGTTCATTATGGTCAGAGGCACATTCATCTAGTGTTGTTGTTGAATAATGAAGATTGTCAGAATCTGTGTTTAATTCATGCTTCAGCTTCAGTAGCACTGTGATTGCTTACCTCATTTGATGTCCTTTGTGTTTCAACTGGAGGAGAGGCCTGTTTTTTATTTCTAACCTCAATTGACAGATCATCTGAGTGGGAAGGTACCAGGGTTGGACCTCCTTCAGTAGAAACACTAAGGTTTTATGACGGTTGTCTGATGGGATCAGCTTGAATAGGAACATCTTCCATCATGCATTCACCAAATGTAGGAAGAATCAAGGGAAAATCATCTCTTCTTTCTATAGCTGACAAAGTATCATTTGAATGTAGATTTCCTGCATCAAACAAGTGAAATTGATCAAATGACTTTGTAAACGTGTCAATATCAAACAAACAGTCGAGATCATTTGTTGATTTGGGAAACGAATGTTCCTTGAATTGAACATTTGTAGATTCATCAATAATGTTTAATCGAGGATTGAACACTCTATAAGCCTTTAAAACAGAAGAATAACCTACAAAGAATCCTTTATCAGACTTGGATGAAAACATTCCCAAATGGTCTCAGGTGTTTAATATTGAGACAGGACTACCAAACGATTTAATGAATCCAATAAATGGTTTCCTATGAAAGAGCAGTTCATAAGGTGTCATCTTACTTTCTTTAACAATTAGAGTTTGATTTTGTACAAAGGATGATGTATTAACTGCTTCTGCCCAGAAGATGATTGGCAGTTTACAATCGGCTAGCATCGTTCTTGCTGCTTCAATCAGTGTTCTATTTCGCCTTTCAGCTACCCCATTTTGTTGAGGAGTTCTAGCTTCACTGATTTGATGGGCAATGCCTTTGGTTGCACAAAAGGAACTCATACTTTCATTTTTGAACTCAGTACCATTATGACTTCTTATTATTTTGACCTTAAGATCAAGTTGATTTTCAATTTTAGTGATAAAGTCTTGTATGATTTGGGATGCCTCATTTTTTTAAAGTAAGAAGAACACCCATGTGAATCGAGAAAAGTCATCAATGATCACTAAACAAAATTGTTTCTTTCCCATACTCATTACATGAGTTGATCCAAATACATCCATGTGAAGTAACTTCAATGGAGTATTGTTAGTGTTCACCAGTTTCATTTTATGAGATGATTTGTATTGTTTTCCTTTGAGGCATGCTGAACATTGATCAATAAAATTAAATTCTTTTTAGGAAGACCAATGACATGGTTTCCTTTGACCAACTTGTTCATGTTTTAAAGTTTGTGTGCCCCAAACGCTTGTGCCAAAGCTGTGACTCATCAAATGATGCTTTTGACAAAAGACATGTTTCTTCTTTAGGTGATGCAAAACACAGGTTGAAGACATATGTATTATTCTTCATTGGTGTCTTTAAGACAACCCATTCTTCAGAGATCTAAAATTCAGGTTTCAGAATGTAGCAGTGAGTGTTTGTAAAGTGAGTGGAATATTTCTTGTCATAGATCTTAGACACGCTTTACAGATTGAAGGTCAGTTGTTCATAGTAGTTCACTGTGTCAATGCTCAGCATCATGTTTGTCACAGATCCTTCACCTGTAATTCTACCACCCCGTGAATCTCCTCCAAATGCCACAATGGTTCCTTGTATGTGCTTGAAGTCATGAAGGAGGGAACAATCTCCAGCCATGTGTCGAGAACATCTACTGTCTACGTACCATAGGCTATTAGACCTGTGTGGATGAACCTGCAAGCAAAAAGAACTACTTAGAATAAGGAACCCAAGCCATGATGGTCTTGGGTTTCCCGTTCCTATTCATCATGGTGACTTTTTGGTATTTCCCTCTAAATTGTGGTTTAGTTGGAGGTGTCCTGGGAGAATTTTGGAAATGAATGGGGTAAGTCATCTCATCAACATCCACTGAAGATTTAGGTGAGTAATGAAATCGTTGGTCTTTGTTTCTTTGTAGAAATTTATCCCGTTTTTCATTATCAAAAGTAGGTTTTTGATTTGGAAGGTCAATTTTGTGTTTCATTGTAAGATGTTTTCTTTGACCCTTCCACAATTTTTTCAAAGTGTTTCTGTCATTTGTTGATCTAGAAGTCCTAGATTGATCATTGTAAAAATGAGGTCTGACAGACTGTGTGATGGTGGATGTTTTTGAGATAGGCTTGTGTTCGGGAATTCTCAAACCCTTTTGATTGAAGTAACAATTATATGTATTGTGATTGTTCATGTCACAGACTAAACAATACTTGTTGAAATAGCAATTTTTGGTGGAGTATTGTTCATTTCATAGATAGAACAATATTGATTAAAAATACATTCATCTGTCTTGTGATTGAACATTTCACAAATGTCACAATACATTTGTTTGTTTCTTGAATCAGATTTTTCCTTGTGTGACTCAGCTAATATTTTCTTTTGATGCGTCATTTTCTTTTCTTTAGGGGATGAATCAGAATCAGCCCTTTTTGTAGTTTGTTTCACAACACTAACTTTGTTTGATTTTCTGGGCTATTTCTCTTTCTTCAACCCATTTCTCACCTCCTTTTCAAACTGGTCAAATGTTACTTGTTGCATATATCAAACCTAACTCCCTGCCTTAATCTTGAAGACCAAGGGTCTAACAATGTTTTAGGTGTTGAACTCAGTAATCCTGTTTGTTTCTTTTGTAGTGAGACTTTTTTTGATTTGCTTGAATTGTTTGGAGATATGATCTCATTATCAGAACTGCTATCAGCAGTGGGTTTCACTAACTTTACGTATTTCTTTTTACCTTGTAACACAGAGGGTATGAATTTTATAAAAGGGACAATTGTTTTTATAGGGCTTAAGGGTTTCATGACACTCACTATCTTGTCTAAGTACTCTTTGATTTTGATTGGGTGACCTAACTTGATTTTATCCTCATTTGTTTCAATATAAACATTAGGTTTTGTTTTGAGGATTGGTGACCTGTTTTACTACAGATTTAAGTTCCATATGCTTCAGTGAGTGACACAGATTCAGGCATGATAGTGTAGATTTCATTGTATGGTGGAGGACATGAATTATACCCAATCCCTGACATGTCCTTTAGATCTTTTTGGGAATCAAGCATCTCTTGCAGCTTGACTGAAGACATTTGAAACTTTTCAAGTTTCACTTCAGTCATTGAGTGTTTAGCCTTAGATTGAGCTAACTTTTCAGTAAGTAGCTCATTTTCAGTTGCAAGAGAGTACTTCTCACCATGCAGTTTTTCTATGTCAGAAATGAGAGATTTGATTTTGATTTCAAAGCTTTTAATTTATCTCTTCATTATTTCTGACTTTACCTTTTCTTCTTTGATTTTATCAGCCAGTTTATGGTTATGCTTCCTATAACCTTGCAATTCATTAATGCATTTTTCATTACAAAAGTTAGATTTTACCTCAGTAGGCATTGGAGATGGTCCTTCATTGATGTCAGCCATAAGAGCATGATTGTTAAATTGAGGCTTGACTTCCTCTGCATACACACTCTAGTCACATACCCCATCTTGCTTTATCACTAGGGCATTGGCAGAAGGCTGACTGCTTCCATGAGCTTGATTTGTCTGTTAGTGTTGATTCTGATATATTTGTTGATGATGAGAATGATGATACTGCTGTTGTTGGTTGTTGGAGTGATAGCTTGAGTTGGGTTGTGATGATGATTGGCCTAGAGAGTTCCTTTGATAATTGTTTCTCTTGGCGGCATTGCACTCTCTTGAGAAGTGGTCAGCCATGCCACTGTTGAATCATTTCATCTTGGATTATCATATCCAAGTTTTGTATTTTCATTTAGGCTCACCTTTCTTCCTTTTTTGAAGAATTTCTTGGCACTCATGGCAATCATGACCATTTGCCATTGTAGATCCATTTCCTCCACATCATCAGGATCCATTTCTTCATGATCTTCCTGAATTAGATGAGCTGAAGTGAGTGTTCCTCCTAAGTAGGCTTCAAAGCTTCCAACAAAGGCATTGTAAGTTGCCTTTTGTTCTTCTAATCTTGAGTCTTCAGGAGTGGTTTGAGGAGTAGCAGAGAGTTTAGGTGTTTGAGATGAAGTTGATGGATGATTGATTAGTGGAGTTGCAATGAACCCCGTGTTGTTCATTTGACCTCTTGATGAGATAAAATCATCTTCCTCAGTGATGAAGGCATTTTCCATAGAATGAGATTCTAATGCAAATTTATAAGCCTTAATCACTCTTGGTCCACCAAGATTTTTGATTCTTTCATCAAGTTCTAAAGCTTCAATTTTGGCTATCATGATGTCTAAAGTAGTACTATCAAGATCAAGACTATTTTTCAGCATGGTTACATTGTGTTTCCAGCTTTCAGGGAGACGGTGAAGCATTTTCTTGTTTAATTCTTTAATCTTGTAAGTGACTCCCATGATTTCCAAGTCATTTACTAACTGTACAAATGTGTGCAGTTGTTTAGAATTTGATTCTCCCTTGGTGTGGTGGAATGTTTCATACTGATTAACAAGCTTATCCTTGTTAATTTCAGCCACCTCACTGCTTCCTTCACATGATTTTCAATGCATCCCACACAGCTTTTGTAGTACCATACTTCTCCAATCTTTTCAGCACATCCATCTTGAGTGCTTGATACCGAATTGAGTAAGCTTTGAGGTAAATCTTGATTTTCTTATAGTCTTCTTCATCAAGAGTTAAATCTTCAATGGGTATTCTAGCAGTTTTGTAAATTGCAGCTTGATCTACAGAGAGAGTAACAGGGATGTGTGGACCCTTGCATATTGATATCCAGAAGTCAGGATCTACACCTGTGATGTAATTTCTAAACCTTATTCTCCACTGTTTAAACTTTGATTTGTATTTAAGCATAGGAGGTTTAGGTGTATGACCAAGTTCCAAGTAACTGTTAGAATCCATTTTAACTTGTTTAAATATAGATTTAATTGATTTCAAGATTGATTAGTCCAACTTGTTCAAAAAGTTTGTTCGTAGTTCTGAATGAAATCTGTGATTGTAATGATTTTCTTGCTGTTGACAAGAGTATTTTTGCTGTTTACTAAGTAGAGAAAATGATATCCACTACTAGCAACTCGATTTCCAGATCAATCAAATTCTATTAAGTTCTTGCATAGATCTGAAAGAGAATGGAGAGCCAAAGCTCTGATACCATTTGACTGGGTTGAGTAAGATTGAGATTCTTACTATGAATCGAATATGGTAATCAAGTCAATGATTGAATGGCGGAAACAAATAATCAAAAAACATTCAATGCAAGAAAAATACTCATAAATGCTTTTGTATTGTATATATGAAAGTTGATTGATTACAGAAAATAATTACAATAATAATTCTCTACGTCTATTAGCCGTCACCTCAGGTACGAGGTTATCTATTCTATTTATAGGCAGACAAGATGTCTGTTACAAAATGACTAAACTACCCCTGACCTATTACATTAGAACTAGTCTAAGTCTTGATCCACATCTTTGCTTCTTCATCCGCATTGACAAATGTGGATGTGTTAACTTGATCAACATTTCTTCACTTGATCATCCGCATTGGTTAATGCGGATGAACAAATACTTATGCGCATTAACATTTGGTCTTCTACATTTTTCAAATGTGGATGAGCAAAGTCTTGTCCGCATTAACATTTGGTCTTCCACATTAGTCAATGCAAATACTTGTCCATATTTGCTTTATGTCTTCCGCATTGACAAATGCGAAAAACAACACTTGTTCTTTTTCTTAGCAGAATCTTCATCCGCATTTCTTCTTGGACATATGGGATTCCATCAAAGCAATCATCAAATCACCCATTGAGTTGGCATGTATGATCCTTTCAGGGGGCAACAATGGATCTTTGTCTCTTAAAGGCTCCTTCAAAACCGCCCATCAATCCATCTCCGAAACACCTGAGGAAACCAAAGACATAAAAACACCATCCAAAAACACCCATCATCACAAGAAACAAAAATTTCAAAACCACAACTATTCCATGACAACACCACCAACCCAATCTCCCATCAACTTCAACCAGGAACCAGCAAAGAAAGCCTACACGGTCCGATTCCCAAATGTGTCAACTACCAATACCACCATCCACTCACTTCTCAATGCCATCAATGCACAACACCGTTGTGGGCATTTTTCCTCAGTATGTCGAAATGGTCCATAATTCAATTTGGAACATGAAGATCAAGTCAAGATCAAATAACCACATCCTCTCTGACACCTTCCTCTAAATGAATTTTGTGACGAAATTCACTAAAGTAGGGGAGACCTTAACATTCCATAGTTTCCATTTAGTTTTTTTTATTGTAATCCTCCTCTTTCTTCAATCCTAGTAATGTCAAGACTTGATCATAATGGAAATATTTATTTATATTATTCTTTTTTATTATATGCTAGTTTCGCAATTAAGCAATTGTGAACATGCATTTTAATGCAAAACCGAGCAACTCATCCAGACGTATATACTTTTCAGAGAAAATTATTTATATTTTTTGTTTTTATGATTCATATATTATAATACTTATTTTTAATTACATACATTAATGACCAACCATATTTTTCATCTATAAATACTAACCCAAATCCCCTTCTAATCACTTTCATCACTCTAAACTCTCTCAATCCATCCAAGAACTTCATATTTTTTTTGCAAGAAATATTCAAGAACGACTTGTGAGTTTTTTTCATGTATTTATGTATTTATACTTCCTTTCTGACTTTCTTATTCATTTTCCTTACCAAAATAATTAACCGCTAGGACATAACTACTTAGTCACCAAGGTGACACTAGTATGGTAACCCCCCATTTTGAGGTCCAAGTTGGAAATATTGTACTGGATTCTTTCATACATGTTTTCTTATTTTATTTTAAAACCTTTTACATACTAAACAAGTCACCAACAACTTCAATGTTGGAAGGCTTGTGTTGAAGTTATATTTCTAAAATTTTAAGGCTTTTACGCTCTATTCTTTCATCTTTACAAAACACTAAGTGATCTACAAATCAAGAAGTTGATGAAACCATACCGAGCCTCCAACCAATGATAAAAGGCTTGTGTTATGGTATGAAATGGTGATGTTGAACCTTGGTTCTACAACTAATTTATCCACCATACCCCACTTGAACACTTAGTCAAACTAGTTAATCTACTTTAGTATTTTCATTTATGTACTCATGACCATCCGAATCACCCTTATGTGGAGATTTTGTGCAATGGTGACAATCTTGAGGTTTGTGGATATCCATAACTCTAATACATGACTTATATGAATATCACACTTGAGGTTTGTGGATTACCCTACCTCTAATGCATGACATATATTTATATCTACACAATACTTAGTCAAAACCAAACCATAATATCAATAAACCATGGTTAAATGTTATGTGTTAAGGTAGACATTAAACTTATCTTATAATTCCTTATTTTGGACTTCCAATGAGTGATTAAACTCATATAGAACACACATAATATATGGTGTCCAAATAAGTGTCTAAGTAGTATATACTTTCATATACTCTCATATTTGTAATTTTTGTATCCTTTCCAATTGCAAAAATCTCAAACTTTGAATCCTAAACTTACACACTTTCATTTACCTTTTTGGGTGACTTTGGTGAATTATTTAACCTCAATCATCTATTCTTGTGGATTCTAATCGCCAAACCATGAGTCATACTTCACCCATTTTGTTTTAACACTATTTAGGTTGTAACATGTATCAATTATCAAATACACTCAAATGTTCATTCAATTAAAATCATTCTAAAAATCAATTCATACAAACATGCTTACTTGTTATACTATTTGTGAATACATTCTAGAATACATTATCTTGTAAGCAATCTAAACCTCCCTTAACATGTATAGCGCTATAGAACTAGCACATCTGCCCTATTATGATGCGTCTATGTTAAGTTATAAATCTTTACGGTCTGGCTCACTTTTGATGCTAAGATTACGCTAGTGGACACTTTGGTTTGATAAAGGGCTTTGTATGCTAGCAATGTACAAACTTTAGTATACTTTACTCATGTTGAATTGAGATTTATTCACTATTATACTATGTATTCAAACTTTTATGCTCACCAACATATTCATATGTTGACCTATATTTTATACATATTGCTGGAAGTGCTTGAAAATTTATCAATAAATTCAATTAGGTGGACTTAGAAACACATCAAATCTATCATTTTGTTATGCTTGTTTTGGACTTGTACTTCTCAACATTTTTGTATGTTTATTGAATCATTGTAACGTTATATTGATTAATAGAAATGAAATTTAGTCTTAATTTATTGTCACTTTGGTTCTATGATGTCTTTGAACAATCTATCATTTTTGGCGCCTCAATTTTCCGCCATCGGTTGGGGTGTGAGACTTGAAAAGTTGGTGATAAAGGTGGCACGGCCGCCCATCACTCTCTCTACACATATATCATTGAGATGTTTGCTTTAGATAGAGAGGAGAGCTGAAAACTCTCGGGCTTTTGAAGAACAAGTGTAGGAAGTTGAATTCAAGGTAAGAATTCACGATTTTAAGATGTCCTTAATTGGCCTTAGCATCGGTTATATGCTTATGTGTGTTGTGTGTTCGGGTATGTTTTTGGTGGGTTTCTTGGTGGTTGAACTCAATTGAGAATGGGTTTTAAAGAAGTCATACCTAAGAGGCTGCAAAGGTTAGTTCTAGAATCCCCTTTTTACTTATTTTGAACTGCTTTGGGGCTGGAAATGCATGTATGAATGTCTTTATAAAAATGGGTTTTCACCCGTATGTTATGTGCATGTGTTTGCGGGTGGGGTTTGATTTTGGGCTATGTATGTGTTTGATGATGTTATGGTTGTGTTTCTAAGGCTTAGGAATTAGGCTGCTCATGCGCCTAAACAGTGGCTCATGCCCCCAAAAAGTACTCATGCGCCTAGAAATAGGCTGAAATTTACGAAGTGTTAATACACCCAGATAGCTCATACACCCAGGCACTCATGCGCCTGCCTAGTGCCCATGTGCCTAGAATTGCCCATAATAGATTAAGTGTTGCTCATGCGCCCCAATAGTGCCAATGCACATGAAAATTGGCCATGCGCCTAAGTGTTCCCCATATGCCTGAAAGACCATTCGCCTGCATAGTGTCCATGCGCTTAGAGACTTAGAATATTTTCTAGTTTTGGGGGAACAGTGTAATATAAGCTTTGACTTGGGAGGTTCTCGGGGGCTATGTAAGTTGACTTTTTGAAGTCATAGATGATGCAATGGGTGATGTATGATATGATTTGATGATGTATGTGTGATGCCTATGCATGATGGTATGTAGCATGATTGTTATTTCACGTGTGATGATGCCTTGTACGGCGATGTTTGTATGTTCATGTTTATGTTCGATGTTATGTATGTTTATCTTTCCCGTGGCTTTACGTGTTATAGTTGTGAAAGAAATGATAGAAGTATTATTTAACGTAAAGTGAAAGATAATAAAAAGTGGAACATAATGATAGACTGCATGCATTAGTGAAAGAAAAAGTAAAGAAAGGCTTGCAAGAAAAATGTACGGAGGTGCACGACTCTAAAATATCGTAAGCTCAACTGCGTGTGGTTTAGCTAACCCATAAGGATACACACAGGGGTCCAGTCTTTGTGACTGACCAATGATATAGTACATGGATTATAGTGGATACTCACCTTGGTGCTGGTGCCAGGTTATGAGCGTTATGGATGTCATTTATGATCTTCGGCCCAGTACCCGATTTGTGCATACGTTTGAGGTGTAGTATACAGTTGGGATCTTTGTCGCTTGCCCCGGTGCTAGTGCAAGGCTATGTGCATTATGGAAGTCATTTATGATCTTTGGCCCAGTACCTGCTTTGTGCATATGTTTGGGGTGTAGCTGATGACACTGATCTGTAAAGAGATAAAGAGATAGAGAAAGATAGTGATGAACAGTAAAAGAATATAATAATGTTATTATCTATGTGTACGTACGATGTGTTATAATGTACGAAAGAATAGTATGATTTGAAAAAAAAGGAAAGAACGGTTTTAAGTGAAAGTAAAGTATGTTTTATTTTACAACTAGAACTCACTCAACAACACTAACTTTTATGTGTTTCCACTTGGCAGGTAAAGGTTGCTGAGGATGGCACGGAGCAGCTATTTGGCTCGTTTTGGATGACACTCTCTTGTATAATGTTTTTGCATTGTAATGCGATAAGCGATATTTTGTAACGAATGTTGTATTAACTTGAAAAAGCATTTATATTGAAATGAAAAGTTATTTTAATGTTTCCATTGTAGTCTTTTATTAAAGTTAATGTAATTATATGTTTTATGTGCGATGATTGACCAGCTGTGAGCGTCCGGGAACGGGGCTTACACACTTAGGGATCAAAAACCCTATATTTGGTTCAATTACATCCACGAATTGATGTTCAATTCGTTTGAGTGGATTCTAGGGTTTATATGAAATTTGGGGATTTTCGTAATTAACTTTTTCTTAAATCTCCTTTATGGGTTTTGAACATATTCGGGTCTCTAGCCCACCGGTTAGTACACTCGACTTTTACCTAGGTGACCCGAGTTCGACCCTGGGCACCTACAAACTGCTTTTAAATTATTTTTTTAATAACTAAATTTTTAGAAAACTATTTAAATGCTATTAAATTGTATAAAATTTATTTTTAAAATCTGTTATTTAATTTTAGGAAATTCTAAATTATATAATTTGTATTTTCTTTAATTATTCAAAGGTTAAAAAAACATTATAGATCAAATCAAAATAATTTCACAAGTCATTTAAATAATTAATTATCCAATTAAATAATTTTGATCAAGTTTTTAAATAGTTAATTATTAATTTATTATACTTTTTCACACTTTAATACTCAACAATTACTTAATCATTTATTATAAACTTAATATTTAAGTAATATTCAATTCCACTAATGATTCACTATTATTTTTAGTCTTAGCTACTTAATAAATTTATTCACTTTTATTTGCCCAATCTACTATATTATTTTTAAACTATTTGTTAAAACCCCTAAATCTCAATTAGAACCTTATTCCATATCTAGTCCTTCACTCTTCATTATTCTAATCACAAAACACCAAACTTTTGGTTGAAACATGATGATACTTTGGTGTCAAGTCTATCATTCCATCATTTTCAAATTATATTATTACCATGTGAGTATTCATAGCCCTTTTTATGTGTTTTGTTATCTGCGGAAATCATGTGATTCAATATTCAATCATTGTTATTCATTGTTATTCTATTGTAGTAAAAAATTCAATTCAATAAATGCTATGTTACTACTTGCAATTATGTGTTCGTAGTTAGATAGACAACATGGTACAATCATTAATTCATGCAACCATGGTAACAATGATACATCTATTGGTTTGACAAACTCACCCCATTTGTTTAGTCACGTGGTGATTGGAACCGGAATCATTCATTCTATAAGGCTTCGTCTGTGGACCGAGCTAGGTCAGTCATTAGGTTTGATTGTGTTGGTTTGTCTTTTATGTTACAATATTGCCTTATAAGTCTTGACATTACCATGTGAATTGAATTGTTTAAAATTATTTTAATCAATCTATATATGTATTAAACCTATGTTTACTCACCGGATAATTCTTTAGCTGACTCCTTACTTTCTCACATGATTTTAGGATTGAATATTAGTGGACTTCTAAATGCACACTTAGGATTTGGACTTAGTCAAAGTTAGTGCGCACTTAGGATTTGGACTTAGTCAAAGTTAAAGACAAATTTCATTTTGTTATTAATTGATTGTATTGTATTGATTGATTAGTATTATTCAATGAAAATGACATTTAAAATTATTTCAATGTATTTATTACCATGTGTTATGTGCATTCGATTCACATTCGTCTGCCCAGATGATTCTACCGTCGGTCAGCGTGTGACAAAAAGCCCTTGGGCAAAGGATAGCATTTCGCTTAAATCATAATCAACCGTGGGACTAGTTATGTTTACCTCGGGATTTCTAGGATGAACGATAAATTATTGTCAATATACACAAGTTTCCAAGGCAATTGGAGTTAAGTCGCTTTGACGTGTCACCGTTTCCAAATAGTAATGTGTTACCAAATGGAATCATTACATGTATGTTTTATAAGTTTTGAATAATCTTTGCTTGATTTACTATCTTTAACTTAAAAATCATGTGACCAATTTACTTTATATCTAGCATGTCTCGCCATCATGGAAAGTATGGTAGCTCTAACCGCAAGATGGTCGTGATGATAGCCCACCAAATGGTTGTCGTCCTTCCTACCATGGTCACCAAATCGAGTAGCACGTTGATGTCTAATGCTAGTAACAATATAATGGCAATGGTGTTAGAACTCTAGAAAGATTAACATGTTGTCTTTATGTCTTTTTACTATTTGTAATAGTATAGGGACTAGTTTTGTAATTTGTTAGTTCCTTGTGTTTCATTATAAATAGCATAGACTTGTAGCAGTTAGAGGAAGAGAATAACAATAGTTTTAGAACATATTTAGAACTGCTTACTTACTTTGTAATTGTCTTTGGTTGATATTAATGAAACTATGAATTTTGTTGATATCTTGCTTGATTTAATTACTTTGTTTGTATTTCTTTGAATTGTGTTCATACATCATCACAAATCGGTACATTTGATCCTATCAAATGGTATCAGAGCTCTTGGTTGAGTGATTTTTGAGGTTTGTTGAACTTTCAAACTCAAAAAGTTCACTGAATCAATGCTTGATAGACAATTCAATTGAAAACTTGCGGATTTCAGATGTGTTTCATCATCAGAAACATGTTTTAAACCATAATCAGCAGTTAAATTCATCAAATTTGAGATAATTTGTTGAATTTGTGTTTGAAAAGTTCACTATTTTTCTAATTGAAAATTACAAAATTGATTGCTTTGTTATTGATATTGAATGAAATTGATGTTAGAAGAAAGATTATCGGTATAAAACGTGTCTAATTGGAAAGTTTCAATCCAATTCATCAACTTTTAAAGAATTTTAGAAGATTTGAGTTAGTTACATTCATATGAACATGATGAATGTGGCGCATTAGAGGTGAGGTTTGCTGAAAAATTGTCTAAATGTTAGGCGTTAGACTACTGTTTAGTCGCATTAACACTGTTTAGGCGTTTTTAGTTCAGACGTTTGACTACTGTTAAAGAGTAAAAGTCCAGACGCATCAACTTGGGCGGTTTGGAAATTTTTTCTAAGGCATTCCCTTAGACGTCTCTCAACTTGTCACACCCCGACCGAAGGCAGAATCATTGAGGCGGACGAATGGGGGACGATTGCTCATAGCACATGGAACTAATTAAGTTGAAATAATATTAAATGACATTATTCAATAAACATTACAAGACAAAAAAATAATAACATAACAATCAATATATAACCAAATACATAAGTCTTTCAATTAGTCTAGGTCCAAGTCCTATATGATCACAAGAAGATCCTCAAGTAAGCAACCTCAAACATGTTAAAAACAAAAAGTCAACTTTGAAAGTTGGTGAGATTTCCATAGTTTGCATTACATAAGTATATAAAAGATGGCAATTCATGTTGTGAGTTAAATAACAAAGTAACTAGGGATGTAAGACAGAATGCACAATAAAACCTCGACAAAGTTTTACAAGTCTCAAACGTTTACAAGAATATATGATTAGCTAAGTGTACTTGGACCAACCAAGCAGGCTTGTGTGGCCCATAGATCTATGACTTCGCTAGGCTAGTAATAGTTAATGATTGTACATATATTCGACATTACATGGTAGCCACAAAGTTCAACTAACCATAACATACAGGTGAAATTCCATAAGTTTACAAGAATCAAACATGTTTACAAGTGCAATGATTATAAGGTAACATGTTTCACCCCAAAGTGTGAAAATATGAAAAAGGGGTATAGAAAACTTTTTAAAAACTTTTTCATTTCTTTTCTTAATTCAAAATCTAAGAAAAACAACAAAAATATAAGAATGGTGAAATAAGAAGATTCTGAAAATAGAGTTCGAAAACTTAAAAATAGAGCTGATTTCAAAAATTGGTCGTTTAGGTTAATAGTGTTGGAGCATGTATTGTCATATATAGTGTGTCTATCGCTTGTCGAATAGTCTAGGCTTAATGTAATACACCTGATATATTGTAAACACATGAAACTGGGTCAATCATAGGAGCATATGCGAATGAGACTCAGTCGTACGACTGAGCCATGCTAATGGACCAGCCATGCGACTGAGAGATGCGATTGGGACATTCGTAAGACTGAACCATAAGTATGGTCTAGTCGTACGATTGAACCATGTGAATGGTCCAGTCATATGATTGAAGCATACGCATGGTCCAATCGCACGAATGGGCCCAGTCACATCTAATATGGGCGGAGGCCTATATATACCAATTTCAATGTGTAGAGAGCTACGGATTTGGAGAGGAAGTCTGCCTGGAGCCTAGGGTTGTCGGATGAGAGGGGAGATTGTTGGACCAAAAGAACCAATGAGCCAGATCAAAAAAGCCTTTAAGTCCCATAAACATCAAAACAACTGAAGTGATCTACAACAGCTGAAGACAAAGTCTTGAGACCAAATCTGAAGACAAAGTCTGAAGACAAAGTCTGAAGACAACTGCTGAAGACAAAGTCTAAAGACAACTGCTGAAGACAAAGTCTAAAGAAAACTGCTGAAGACAAGTCTGAAGCCAAAGTCTGAAGACAACTGCTGAAGACAAAGTCTGAAGACAACTGCTGAAGACAAAGTCTAAAGATCAAGTTCTTAGAAGTTGTTACAACAGCTGAAGTAGTTCTCTTCAGTAGTTGTGATGGTTTTCATTTCAGTAGTTTGTAATCAGTAGTTTTATATTATGTAAGACATCTGAAGTTCTTACACTTCAGATGTTATAACTTCAGTACTTGTAATATTAGCTTATACTTAGCTTTTGGTGAAGGTGTCCTTAGTTGTTGTGGACATCTTCAGTAGTTTAGTTTACTTTCAGTTGTTTGTATAAATCAGTTAGATGTCACTATCAAGTGACATCAGGTGATGTCACATTCCTTATAAAAGGAATGTTGACCTAATTTTCCCGTATGGGAAGCTTGTGCATGAATGAAAACATTCTTTTTGCAGAAAACTCTCTCTATAACTGTTACTGTTTGATTGAATATTCATATTATTCTTGCTATAATTTTGTCTAATTCGTGTGCTATTCCGCTGCAAATCCTAACCTAATTGATCAAACTAGATTTCAATCCCTTCAAATGGTATCAGAGCTGGTTAATCATTGATCGATTTAACAATTGATCATTGAAACTGTTCTTTTGATATCTAATTTTGATCGAATTAGCAAATTTGCAAGAATGGTTATAGAGTTTGTTTTTCTGTTGCTTCCTGTGAATTAATTGAGATTCTTCTTGTTTTAAATTGTGCTGTTGAGTTTTTGAGTTAGATTTGTTAAAATCTCATTGAACCTGTTTGAATTGGTGAAAATGGCTACATCAATCAATGATCCTCACAATACTGGCTCCTCAACAAAGCCTCTGATGCTTGTTAGGAGTGAGTACACCATATGGCAACGACGAATGCTCCATCACCTGTCTGTCAACAGTTCAGATTGTTAGAAATCTGTTGTTCATGGACCATATAAGCCTATGGTGAGTAATCCGGAAACCAATGAAATGGTTCCGAAGAAGAAAGAGCAATATTCAGATGAAGATCTGAAACTGTTTGAAATTGATGCTAAAGCCCATGAAATTCTGGCGATGGCACTGCCTAATGAAATCTATTCTGGACTTATGCATCATGAATCTGCTCATGACCTCTGGATTGCTCTGAAAGAACAATTTGGAGGAACTGATGAGGTCTTAGCAAACAATAAAGAAATCCTTGCCCAGCAATATGAGACATTCTCTCATAGAAAGGGTGAGTCACTGACTCAACAGTTTGAGCGATTCTCATGTTTGATATCTGAGTTGAAAATGGTTAAACATGAATATACAACAGCCAGATGAACAACATATTTCTCAGATCCCTGCCTGAGAGTTGGGACACATATACTATTGTCCTACGCTCCAGTGCAAATCTAGATAATCTATCTCTCACCCAACTTCATGGAAATTGTTAACATTTGAAAGAGAGATAGGACAGAAAAGGAAACTGACTTCATCTGGGAAGCTCAGTCATGATTTTATACAAGGAATACTGCTCTGGTTGGTCATGAGTTAGAATATGCTACATCAGAAAGTTCTTATGATGAGCATATTGATTTCTCTTCAAACAGTGGAGATCATGCTTTTGCTGGTATTGATAGTAATTCCATGATGTAATAGTGACAATCTGTGCTTTTTGATGGATGATTTGAAAGGAATTGCTGATGATGATTTGGAAGAGATGGATATTTTGAGCCAAATGACATTAGTTAATATCGGATCTCAAAAATTTTACAAAAGGACAGGTAGAAAATTCCCTGGTCTCTCTAGAAAAACCAAATTTGGTTTTGACAAGAGCAAGTTGAGGTGTCACAAGTGCCATAGACTTGGACATTTTGCGAGAGAGTGTAGATCATCTGGATCTAACTCTTCTGCACCCTTTGTGACCTTTCCAGGCAATAATTCACAAAACAAAGGGCAACATTCTACCAGTTCCGGTCATCATTCACAAATTCAATCATCTCCTGCATATTTTGTGCCTCAAGGTCAAATGCCATATCCTTATCCCTGCTTTTACATGCCTTAGTCCAATCAGGTTCCTGTACCCATAGCTAACAAACACATGCCCTACCTGAGCCTCAACCATCTCAATCAAGTCAACAATCTCAATCTCAATCTCAATCACATCAAAGCTTTTTCACTCCTGGAGTTGTTGACTGGAGTAGTTTACCAGATGATCTTTCTGGTTATTCTGAACAAGTGTTTTCTGGTGCTGGTCAATATGGTGGTAAAAATCCTTTTGGAAATCTTGCTCTTATGGCCCTGGAGTCTACTGATGGTTCATGCTCAAATGCTTCATCATCACAGGTACGACAAGTATCTTCTGAGACTAAGGCCAAGTTGTGTTCTGAGTCATGCATAGCTGCTTTTGCCTCAATTAGAGAAGCAAATGTAGCTTTAATTAATCAAAATCTTGACCTAGAGAAAGTGATTTCCAAAAGAAAAGCTGAGTTTGAGTCTGTTTTAAAAGAAAAAGATGATGAGATTTACAAATTATAATGCCAAATCACTGATGAAAAGGCTAAGGTAGAGGTCATTTTAGAAAATCATAAGAGTCTCAAAGAAACACTTCTAGCTACTCAAGTTGAATGTGAACACTGGGTAACATCTTGCAAGGGGTTTGAAATGCTTCTCAGTAAGCAAACAGCTTCAAATGTGAAGTTTGGGATTGGATATAATCACACTGAACCTCATACAGATTTTACTCCCAAGAAAGAAGTAAAATCTGAAGGTGAAATCAATTCCCAAACCACATCATCAAGTGTCTCATCCTCAAGTGATAATGTACAATCAGAGGATGAAGTCAGTAATAGTACATCAGCTAATCAATCTGCTGATGGTCTTACTACTGATGAACACATGATCAAAGAAAAGCAAAGCACTTCAGGTGTTGTCTCACAAGGTACTCAAAGTACTGAAGAGCAAGTAACAACACGTGAAGAACATTTCAAACCAAATGGAACCAAACATGGTTTGACAACTGCTGAAGAATCTATCAGGAAATCGAAATGTACTGATAGCAAACTTCTGAAGAACAAGTCTTCAGTTGTTACAAATCCTTTAGTACTTCACATAAGTACTGAGAGGAAGAAAGTACTGAAGAACACACCTTCAGTA
The DNA here is from genome assembly GCA_025506515.1 of Flaveria trinervia. Lineage (NCBI taxonomy): Eukaryota > Viridiplantae > Streptophyta > Magnoliopsida > Asterales > Asteraceae > Flaveria > Flaveria trinervia. The sequence goes on from JACCIX010000879.1 coordinate 95,059, forward strand.
GTTTCATCTTCTTCAGCAGCTGATCAACAGAAGATGAAGAAAAAGCCATGTGAAATATGTGGTCTGTTCAATCATCTCACTTATGAATGTTGGAACAGAAAGGGTTCCAAATTTAAGAAAGATAAAATCATTAAAAAGAAAATTAATAAAATGAAAGATGAATTTGAAACCAAGTTTATGCCACAAACATCTCAACCTGATAAACCAAAGTCTTCACAAAAATCTAAACAGAAGAAAGAGGTTTATCATAAAACAGCTAAAAATATTTCTCAAGGAGTATCAAAACAACAGACTAAGTCTATGTCTTTCAAAAAGGAGGACATGGTGTGTCACAAGAACCATTCACAAACAAGTACTGATGTGTCTGCTGAACTAAAGGCTTTAACAACCAATCAGACACAACTTGTTATCATGGTTCAATATATGTTGGGGAAGTTAACCAAATAGATGTACTGAAAAGGAAAACTAAGCCAAAATCAAAGGAATCCTTTTCAGCACCATCTCCATCTTCAAAGGCTGTTAATCATGACAAATCAGTTAGTATAAAATCTGTTGATGAGAACAGACCCAAAACCAAATGGTTTGGGTCTCAAAAGCTAACTAGTTGTTGTCATATATGCAGGGTTCTTCAACATGCCATAGAAGCATCTGGTATGTGGACAGTGGAGGATCTATGCATATGACTGGGAGCAGATCTCTTCTTCATGACTACTCTCAAGGAAAGAAGGGATTTGTATCTTTTGGTAATGATGCTAAGGGTTACATCATCGACAAAGGCTTTGTTTCATACGGTGAAATAAGGTTTGATGATGTCAACCATGTGGAGAATCTCAAGTACATTTTGTTGAGTGTCAATCAAATATGTTATAAAGGGCATGTTGCATTTTTCACCAGTCAGAACTGTCGAATTCTGTCTTTCAATGTTTTGAGTATGATTGACAAGATATTGGATGAACATACTCTCCTGAAGGCCAACAGGATTGGTAGAGTATATGCCTTAGACTTATTAAAGAAAATTGATCTAAAAGGCCATCCATGTCTGTTCTCCAAGGCCTCTCCTCAGAAATCTGAACTTTGGCACAGAAGGCTTGGTCATGTGAATCTTAGAAACATGAACCAGTTGATCCGTCATGGTTTAGTGAGAGGTCTTCCATTAAAGGAGTTCAAATATGATGACAACTACTCGCTTGTTTAAAAGGAAAGCAACATAAAGTATCATTCCCTCCAATAAAAGAACCAAAGTCCACTGCTTGCTTGTAATTACTGCATATGGGTCTTTTTGGTCCAGTAAGAGTGATGAGCATGGCAAAGAAAAAATACTGTCTGGTAGTTGTGGATGATTATTCCAGATTTGTATGGACTTTCTTCTTACATTCAAAAGATGAGGCTGGTCAAATTATCATCTACTTTGTGTTGCATGTGGAAAAGCAGTATTCTCTTTCTGTCAAGTGTCTGAGGAGTGATAATGGCACAAAATTTAGAAATCACACACTTGATGAATTCTATTTCTCTAAGGGAATCAAGAGGCAGTTTAGCATTCGAAGAACTCCTGAACAAAATGGAGTGGTGGAGAGAAAGAACAGGACCCTTATTGAAGCTGCAAGGTCAATGTTGGCTGATTCTGGTTTGCCACTAACTTTTGGGCTGAAGCTGTTAACACAGCTTGCTATGTGCAAAATAGAGTATTGGTAAATCAAAGGTTGATGAAGGCTCCTTATGAAGTGTTACATCATTTGGCTCCTCTGATTTCCTTCTTTAGAGCATTTGGGTGTCCTTGTTATATTCTCAACACAAAGGATCCACTTCAGAAGTTTGAATCAAAGGTGGATGCAGGGTACATTGTTGGGTATTCATCTACTTGCAAGGCATACAAAGTTTTTAATTGCAGATCAAAGATTGTAGAAGAAACCTTGCATTTAAAGTTTAATGAATCTCCAAAGGAGAAAATCCCACAAAACCCTGTGGAGTTATTTGATCTGGACATACTACAATATGTTCCTTATGAGTCTTAAACTGTTGCAGGTTGTGTGAATCCATCATCTCCTGCCACTTGTTATCCATCTGTTGGTATAAATGCAAGTTTTAGTGATCAACTGCCTGAGTATACTAAACTTGATGTTCCTGTAGCTTGAGCAGTTCCATCCACAACAAATGCTGATAAGATCTCTGAATCCTCTACTTCATTTGAATTGTCATCTCATTCTAGGTTTCAAGAATCTGGATCACCATCTGTTGCTACTGAATCACCTACAAAAACTTGCACAGATCTTATTGAGTATCAAGAACTGAAGAATCATCCCATGTCTCAGATCATTGGTGACATCAATGCTGGTGTTTCAACTAGAAGTCAATTGTCCAACTTTTGCTTCTATGCTCTCTTCATCGGTCAGCAAGAGCCAAAGAACCATCATATTGCATTAAGAGACAATGGATGGGTTGAAGCTATGCAACTTGAGCTTCTTTAGTTTCAAAAGCAGCAAGTGTGGGAATTGGTTCCTCTTCCCCAAGGTAAGTGTGCAATAGGCACTAAATGGGTGTTTAGGAATAAAACTAATGAAAATGGCCAAATTGTCAAGAACAATGCCAGACTCGTTGTACAGGGGTTTTCACAAGAAGATGTTATTGATTATGATGAAACCTTTGCCCCTGTAGCCAGACTGGAAGCAATCAGATTGTTTTTAGCTTATGCTGCTTTTCATAATCTCAAAGTTTTTTAAATGGATGCCAAAAGTGCATTCTTATATGGTAAAATAAAATAAGAAGTTTGTGTTCCAACCACCAGGTTTTGAAGATCATAAACATCCAGATTGGGTGTATAAGCTTGATAAGGCTCTTTATGGGCTAAAACAACCACCCAGAGCCTGGTATGAAACACTGTCTAACTTTCTTCTTCAAAATAATTTCACTTGAGGCTCCATAGATAAAACCTTGTTCATTAAGAAAGTAGGCATGCATAAGCTCCTTGTTCAAATATATGTTGATGATATTATTTTTGCATCCTCTGATCCACAGTTGTGTGATGCCTTTACTAAGTTGATGCAACAAAAGTTTGAAATGAGTGCCATAAGAGAATTACAGTTCTTTCTGGGGTTGCAAATCAAACAAAAGGTTGATGGAACTTTCAATCATCAGTAAAAATATACAAGGATTTATTGAAAAATTTGATTTACAAAACTGTAAGCCCTATTCTACTCCCATGTGTAGCACCACACAATTGGATGCTGATCAGAAAGGTAAAGCAGTTGATGAAACTCTTTATAGAGGTATGATTGGTTCCTTGATGTACTTTACAACTTCTAGACCATACATTATGTTTGCAACTTGTGTCTGTGTTAGATTTCAAGCTGCACCTAAAGTATCCCATATGATTGCAGTCAAATGGATCTTTAGATATTTGCAAGGAACTCAATCTCTAGGACTTTGGTATTCTACTGGGCACTCTTGCAAATTAGTTGCTTTCTCTGATAGTGACTATGCAGGGTGTAAATTAACCAGAAAATCAACCTTTGGTGGATGCCAATTTCTAGGCAACTGTTTAGTTTCTTGGCAGAGTAAGAAACAAACCTCTGTTGCTACATCCACTGCTGAAGCAGAGTACATTGCTGCTGCAAGTTGTACATCTCAAGTACTCTGGCTTCAGAATCAATTACAGGATTATGACATTACAAAGACTAAGACTCCTTTACTAATGGACAGTGCTTCAGCTCTTTGTATTGTTAAGAATCCTGTCCAGCATTCTAGGACCAAACATATTGAGATCAGACATCATTTTATCAGGGATTGTTATGGAAAAGGTCTGATTGATCAAAGTTTGTTCCTAGTGCTGATGAGCTTGCAGATATATTTACTAAGCATTTGGACAGTGCAACTTTCCAAAATCTAATGCTAAGGCTTGGTATGTTGCAGCTTGAATGATTTGACAACTACTGATAATCTCATCTCACAAGTACTGATGAGCATCAGTATACAGCTGTCAAAAATAAGTACTGAAGTTATTTTATCTTCAGCAGTTTTCATAACTACTGAAGACTAAATTACTTAAAAGTACTGAAGTACTTTATTTGTTGCAAAGTACTGATGTGGTTACAACTACTAAGGTCTGTTCTAACAGATAAGTACTGATGACCAATGAAACATCTGAAAATCAGAGAATCTGCTGAGTAAGTGTTAAGGTCAAATGAAACAACTGAGATATGTGAATTGACGACAACAACTGATGAGTAATTTTATTCTTCAATTGTTTCAAACAACTGTTGTTTCATTTCAAAACAACTGAAGCCAAAACAAGTCTTCAGTAGTTTTCAACTACTGATGACAAACACCAAGTCTTTAGTTGTTTACAACATCTGAAAGTTAAAACCATGTCTTCAGTCATTTTCTAACAACTGATGACTAAAACCAAAACATTCAGTTGTTTTCTTTCAGCCGTTTCATAACCTATAAATACCTAACCCTAACTTCAAACTTTTCATAAATCGATTTCCGAACATTCATCTTCCATTAATGGCGACCATGCAAATCAAACCACGACACAACTGTGTTGTCTTTTGGACTAAGTTTGATGATGCTATTGATCTGATGGTTGATTCCCCATATCGAACTGCTTTTCTTCTCAATCCAACCATCTATCCCGACTCTCTTCGTCAATTCTGGACAAATGTCACAATCCATACTGGTGAGAATGATGTAGCGATCACTCTCCAGTCATTTGTAAACCAGAAGAATGTGGTAGTCACTCCTTCTATCATTCGCCAAACGCTTGATCTGAATGATGCTACATTTGTCACCAAATACCCGAAGGGCACCATTGATCTCTCATTTATCAACCATGGATATGAGGGCAACCTAAGTGCTACAACCATTCTGAAGAAGCACTTCCATGATGCTGAACGCCTAATCTTCCACATGATCAATGTTTACCTCGCCCCAAAACCTCTTCATGGGATCAAATGTCATCCATGTGGCAGCAGGTATTGTATTCTATTCTTGAACGCGAAAGCTTAAATTTTTCTGAAATTATATTTTTAGAACTAAAAGATCTGGCAATGAAACCTGTAGCTAACAGATGGCTATTATATCCAAGGTTTCTTATGGCTATAATCATGAATCAGTTACAATTTGATGGCCCTGTTGGCCTTGGAGTCCCTGCTGTGGTAGTTTTGCCAGAGGTATACTCCAGGCACAACTCTGACCCACACCTCAAAGAGGCTGCCAAACTGCTAAAACCCAAGCAGAAGGTACCCACAGCCTCATCCTCCAGATCCAAAGTCCCCTCCAAACCTCATTCCAAACAAGCCAAAAAGGCTAATCAGGGAGTTGAGTCCCCTGATGATGCCCCTGCAACACAAAGGCAGGATGAAACTATGGGTAGTAATCCCCCTGTAGTTTTCAGGACTCTACCGGCTGAAACCGCTCAGGTATCCTCTCAACAGGATCGTGATGCATCCAAAAATAGGGAAACCACATTACTGGAATCTCTCTCACTTGAGAGGATTGCCATTGAAGAGCACCATTCACCCCAGGTGCAATCCTTTTCACACCTATCTCCCATTGAAGCCACCCCTACAAGCCCAACTATGGTTATTGCACAAGTGCTGACTCAACTACATTCCTCTACCCCTGCCAGAAACCTATTACCACTAGGAAAACCTCAACAGTTGAGGGAGTGGATTATAATATGGCTGATAACCCACAGCACAGGGATTATAGAGTTCAATCTCCCTGTGTAGAGGAGGAGATTAGAACATCTGGTGAGGCTGCCTCTTCTCCTTGTTCAGCACATGATCAGGATGAACATGGTATCATTTCTAAGTCCTCACCATAGGCAACTGCCAATGAAGGACATCATCCTGAGCCAGGAAGTCCCTAGTTCTAAGAAATAGGGGCACGTGTGAATACTGATCTAAACTCAGCACATGTTCATCTTGATTTAATCAGGAGGTCAGCTGATTAAGCAAAGACTGATGATGACCTGGGCTTTTTCTTTGATGTTCTAGCCCACAATACTATTCTTGAGACTGAGGTATGCAGACTACAAGAACTGCTTGCCAAAATGTCATAAGAATCAAGTCCATCTGCCCACATTCATCCACAGATGGCAGTTTCTCCTGAAACTATCCCAAACACCGAGCCACTCTCAACAAATTTGCCACCAGCCTCTACTTCAGGTGCCATTTCTCAAGGACAAAACCCCTCTGAGCTAATGGTTGCTGCCTTTCAAACATCCTTACCTCTCATCACTTCCATAATCACAAATACTATACATCAAGCCATTGATGAGAGGATTTCCTCAAATCTTCAATCTTTAGTTGATGCTGCCATTTCTAAGGGACTTTCTGACATTCACACCCCTGAACCCAGTGCAACCAAAAAGGGGGAGTCTAAGTCAGTGAAAGTAGACAATAGAAAAAGAGCTGAAGAGGAAGCAGAAAGAAAAGGAAATGATCACCTACAAGAGGAAGAAAAGCTCTGAAAAGACTGAAGGTGAGAAAAAGTTAGAAGAATTGATCAGAGAAGCTGATGAGCAACATAGCAGATCTATGGATAAGATTTTTGATCAACTCTTCAGACAAGGATTTGACACTGCCAAACTTGACTCTAAAATCAAAACGTTAGAGATTCAAGAGATAGAACAAAGATGGGCATGTTGGAGTGAGAAAGAAAGGGAAAGGCTAGAAACTATGGCAAGATTTATATCAAAACATCTGGAAAGGTCAATCATTGAAGTAAAATCATGGTCCAAAGACAATATTTTGGAGATAACCACCGGAATCTGTTCTTCTGAAGTATTTAACAAGGGATTGATCATAGAAGCTCTTGATGAAGCTGGTGCTGGAAAAAGGACTGATAAGGCAAAATTATCCAAAGCTTCACTCACTTCCAAGATGCTAGAGCAGCCTGCACTATCACCCAAACCAAAACAACCACCCTCACAACCCTCAAAAGCAACTCCTTTACCCAATAAACCTACTCAACCTACTACCAATGATGCACCAAAACAACCACCCTCACAACCCTCAAAAGCAACTCCTTTACCCAATAAATCTAATTCGTGAAAAACCAAGGGGTATTCATTCACTATGATTCCAGACGTACCCTAGCTGTCCAGAAGCCTCCCAATTCGTTCTCCAAGTTCATAGAAGACATTAGATCGATTTCCAATCGATTTCTAACATTAGTTTCAATTCTTTATTGATTCTTCATGTGTTCTCACTGATTGGATCACCAATCAAATAGGATTCCGCACTATTTGATCTAGTTTACACGCTAATCACTAGGTATTTCATTCAAATACCAAGTCCTAACAATAACTTCGATAGTTGTAATACTAGCTTATACTTAGCTTTTGGTGAAGGTGTCCTCAGTTGTTGTGGACATTTGCAGTAGTTTAGTTTACTTTCAGTTGTTTGTATAAATCAGTTAGATGTCACTATCAAGTGATGTTAGTTGATGTCACATTCCTTATAAAAGGAATGTTGACCTAATTTTCCCTTATGGGAAGCTTGTGCATGAATGAAAACATCTTTTTATAGAAAACTCTCTCTCTATAACCGTTACTGTTTGATTGAATATTCATATTATTCTTGCTATAATGTCGTCTAATTTGTGTGCTATTCCGATGCAAATCCTAATCTAATTGATCAAACTAGATTTCGATCCCTTCGGAGATCATGATCGATCTCCCCTTGCGAAGAGTCTTGATTCTTATGTTGTAACGAGCTTGTAATCGTTAGGTTTTATCCTTCCGTCAAGAACACTCTCGGATGTTTATGGATCCAGTGATCCTCACAATTTGTATCAGAGCCGGTTACTGCTGGAATAATCTAACAATCATTCTAGCAACCCGAGGTCTTGATTTCTGGATCTAATTTCCAATCTAGACATAAACCCACTTCATGTTCTTCGTCTTTTGCTTAGATCTTGTTATGTGTGTTGTTTCTATGTTAAAATCAAACTCGAAAACACGTTCCTATCACCCTTTCGAATCTGATGATGTCTATTTTGTCTCGGTTCATGCAAAATTCACCAGATTAGGGTTTTGGGCAGCCCTGACGGTTGCAGATCTGAAAATCCACGTGAAGACCCGTTCATGCGATTGGGCCATACGAATGGACCATTCGTAAGACTAGACCAGGCTAATGGACCATTCGTGCGATTGGACCAGTCGTATGTTCAATCGTGCGACTGGACCAGTCGTATATTCAATCGTGCGACTGGACCAGTCGTATGTTCAATCGCATGAATGAGCCATCCGCATTGACTCATCTGCATTTGTTCCAGACCAAAAAAAAGAGTCTGGAACTGCTTCTTGCACAGATTTGATGATGAGCAAAGCATATTGACCCTGAGGTTCTTTTTTCAAATAAGTTCGATGTATACCCCATTTTTCGTCGGACTTCGAGAATAGGTGAATGTAATTAGAACACGATAGATAGAAGAGAAGATGTCTGCGGTCAGTGCTGAGTTTGCGAGGTAGTCAGGAGCATCTGATTATTTATGGGCCAATCAAGTTATGTCTATCCGCACAACGAGGATTCTCATTCTTAGGGGGAATTCATGTATAGAGAAATTGAATACGCAATCAGAAAGTGATGATGTGAGCCGGTTTCTGATGATGAATCTGAGTGCACATTGATTTGGTTGAGATTGTCAGTTGTGGATTGGAACCTTCTACATTTTGCCAGATACACCATATGAAGATGACAAAAGAGCACAACGTTTATATATTAGGATATGCTAAATATGAGGGGGAATTTCTGCAGGTGTTAATGTTAATCAGGTTAGCCTGTGTGAAGATTGAAGCAATGGAAAATTGTTCATGTCATTATCTGAAAAAATCAATCATATGGGGAATCTTGCTGCTATGATGGTGTTCTACAAAGTAAACAAAAGCTATGGTGCCTAAATTCATGTTCAGGGATATTGTAGCAACCTGACGGATCGGCAACGTTGGCTAATATGGTTTTCATTTGATTCTATTGGCAACGAGAGGAAAGATTGACTGAAGATTGTAAGAGGTGTTATCTACTATTCGCAAGCAACGTCCAAGGGGGAATTTGTTGGAGCATATATTGTCATATACAGTGTGTCCATTACTTGTCAAATTGTCCAGGCTTAATGAAATACACCTGATATGTTGTAAACACATGAAACTGGGTCATTCGTAGGAGCATATGCGAATGAGACTCAGTCGTACGATTGAGCCATGTTAATAGACCAGCCGTGCGACTAAAAGATGCGATTGGGACATTCGTAAGACTGAACCATAAGTATGGTCCAGTTGTACGATTGAACCATATGCATGGTCCAGTTGTACGATTGAACCATACGCATGGTCCAATCGCACGATGGGCCCAGTCGCATCTAATATGAACCTAGGCCTATATATACCAGTTTCAATATGGAGAGGAAGTCTATGAAAGGATCGGGATCTAGTGTGATCAATTAGATTATGATTTGCAGCGGAATAGAACGAGAATTAGATGAAATTTAAGCAAGAATAATATGAATATTCAATCAAACAGTGACGGTTATAAAGAGAGACAGTTTTCTGCCAAGAGAATATTTTCATTCATGCACAAGCTTCGGCTTTAAAGAAATTAGGTCAAAATTCCTTTTATAAAGGAATGTGACATCAGCTGATGTCACTTGATAGTGATAGCTAACTGATTTATACAAACAACTGAAAGTAGACTAAACTACTAAAGATGTCCACAACAACTGAGGACACCTTCACAAAAAGCTAAGTACAAGCTAAAATTACAACTATTGAAGTTATAACATCTGAAGTGTAAGAACTTCAGATGTTTTACATAAAATAAAACTACTAATTACAAACTACTGAAAAGAAAACCATAACAACTACTGAAAAGAACTATATTAGCTGCTGTGACAACTTCTGAGAACTTGGTCTGCAGACTTTGTCTTCAGCAGTTGTCTTCACACTTTGTCTTCAGACTTTGTCTTCAGCTGTTGTGTTTAGACTTTGTCTTCAGACTTTGTCTTCAGACTTTGTCTTCAGACTTTGTCTTCAGCTGTTGTCTTCAGACTTGGTCTTCAAACTTTGTCTTCAGCTGCTGTCTCCAGACTTTATCTTCAGACTTTTTCTTCAAACTTTGTCTTCAGCTGTTGTAGACCACTTCAGTTTTTATGATGTCTGTGGGACTTAAAGGTTTTCCTAATCTGGCTCATTGGTTCTTTTGGTCCAACAGTCTGCCCGGAGCCTAGGGCTGCCAGATGAGAGGGGAGATCATGCTCGATCTCCCCTTGCCAAGAGTCTTGATTCTTATGTTGTAACGAGCATGTAATCGTTAGGTTTTATCATTGAAACCATTCAATTATAGTTCGTGTTATTGATTGTCTCTTGGTTTTTGATGTTGTTTATCCTTCCGTCAAGAACACGCTCGGATGTTTACCGATCCAGCGATCCTCATAATCGGTATCAGAGCCAGTTACTGCTAGAATAATCTAACAATCATTCTAGCAACCTGAGCTCTTGATTTCTGGATCTAATTTCCGAGCTTGACGTTAAACCCACTTCGTGTTCTTCGTGTTTTGCTAAGATCTTGTTATGTGTGATCTTTCTATGTTAAAATCAAACTCAAAACCACGTTTCTATCACCCTTTCGAATCTGATGATGTCTATTTTGTCTTGGTTCATGTAAAATTTGTCAGATTAGGGTTTTGGTTAGCCCTGCCGGCTGCAAATCTGAAAATATGCATGTAGAACCATTCATGCAACTGGGCCATGCGAATGGACCATTCGTACGACTAGACAATCCTAATGGACCCTTCGTGCAACTGGACCAATCGTATGTTCAATCGTGCGACTGGACCAGTCGTATGTTCAATCGCACGAATGAGCCATGTGCATTGACTCATCCGCATTTGTTCTAGACCAAAAAAAAGAGTCTGGAACTACTTCTTGCACAGATTTGAGGATGAGCACAACATATTCACCTTAAGGTTCTTTTGTCAAATAAGTTCGATGTATACCCCATTGTTTATCGGACTTCCATAATAGGTGAATGTAATTAGAAGACGAAAGATAGAAGAGAAGATGTCTGCGGTCGGTGCTGATTTTATGGGATAGTCAGGAGCATCTGACTATTTATGTGCAATCAAGTTATATCTCTCCGCACAACGAGGATTCTCATTCTTAGGGGGAATTCATGTATAGAGAAATTGAAGACACAATCAGAAAATGATGATGTGAGCCGGTTTCTGATGATGAATCTGAGTGCACATTGATTTGGTTGAGATTGTCAGCTGTGGATTGGAAACTTCTACCTTTTGCCCAATACACCGTATGAAGACGCCAAGAGAGCACAATGTTTATATATTGGGATATGCTAAATGTGAGGGGGAATTTTTGCAGGTGTTAGTGTTAATCTAGTTAGCCTATGTGAAGATTGAAGCAATGGAAAACTGTTCATGTCATTATCTGGAAAAATCAGTCATATAGGGAATCTTGTTGCTATGATGCTGTTCTACAAAGTAAACGAATGCGATTGTGCCTAAATTCATGTACAGGGATATTGTAGCAACCTGACGGATCGGCAATGTTGGCTAATATGGTTTTCATTTGATTCTATTGGCAACGAGAGCAAAGATTGGCTGAAGATTGTAAGAGGTGTTATCTACTATTCGCAAGCAACGTCCAAGGGGGAATTTGTTGGAGCATAAATTGTCATATACAGTGTGTCCATTACTTGTCAAATTGTCTAGGCTTAATGAAATACACCTGATATGTTGTAAACACATGAAACTGGGTCATTCGTAGGAGCATATGCGAATGAGACTCAATCGTACGACTGAGCCATGCTAATAGACCAGTCGTGCGACTAAGAGATGCGATTAGGACATTCGTAAGACTGAACCATAAGTATGGTCCAGTCGTACGATTGAACCATATGCATGGTCCAGTCGTACGATTGAACCACACGCATGGTCCAGTCGTACGATTGAACCATACGCATGGTCCAATCGCACGATGGGCCCAGTCGCATCTAATATGAACCTAGGCCTATATATACCAGTTTCAATATGGAGAGGAAGTCTGTGGAAGGATCGGGTTCTAGTGTGATCAATTAGATTACGATTTGCAGCGGAAAAGAACAAGAATTAGATGAAATTTAAGCAAGAATAATATGAATATTTAATCAAACAGTGACGGTTATAAAGAGAGACAGTTTTCTGCCAAGAGAATATTTTCATTCATGCACAAGCTTCGACTTTAAAGAAATTAGGTCAACATTCCTTTTATAAAGGAATGTGACATCAGCTGATGTCACTTGATAGTGACAGCTAACTGATTTATACAAATAACTGAAAGTAGACTAAACTACTGAAGATGTCCACAACAACTGAGGACACCTTCACAAAAGCTAAGTACAAGCTAAAATTACAACTATTGAAGTTATAACATCTGAAGTGTAAGAACTTCAAATGTTTTACATAAAATAAAACTACTAATTACAAACTACTGAAAAGAAAACCATAACAACTACTGAAAAGAACTACTTCAGCTGTTGTGACAACTTCTGAGAACTTGGTCTGCAGACTTTGTCTTCAGCAGTTGTCTTCACACTTTGTTTTCAGACTTTGTCTTTAGACTTTGTCTTTAGACTTTGTCTTCAGCTGTTGTGTTTAGACTTTGTCTTCAGCTGTTGTGTTTAGACTTTGTCTTCAGACTTTGTCTTCAGACTTTGTCTTCAGACTTTGTCTTCAGAGTTTATCTTCCGCTGTTGTCTTCAGACTTGTCTTCAGACTTTGTCTTCAGACTTTGTCTTCAGACTTTGTCTTCAGAGTTTATCTTCCGCTGTTGTCTTCAGACTTTGTCTTCAGACTTTGTCTTCATACTTTGTCTTCAGACTTTGTCTTCAGACTTTGTCTTTAGACTTTGTCTTCAGCTGCTGTCTTCAGACCTTATCTTCAGACTTTGTCTTCAGACTTTGTCTTCAGCTGTTGTAGACCACTTCAGTTGTTATGATGTCTGTGGGACTTAAAGTTTTTTCTAATCTGGCTCATTGGTTCTTTTGGTCCAAAACTCTGCCCAGAGCCTAGGGCTGCCAGATGAGAGGGGAGATCATGCTCGATCTCCCCTTGCCAAAAATCTTGTTTCTTATGTTGTAAGGAGCTTGTAGTCGTTAGGTTTTATCATTGAAACCATTCAATTATAGTTCGTGTTATTGATTGTCTCTTGGTTTTTGATGTTGTTTATCCTACCGTGAAGAACACGCTCGGATGTTTACCGATCCAGCGATCCTCATAATCGGTATCAGAGCCGGTTACTGCTGGAATGATCTAACAATCATTCTAGCAACCTGAGCTCTTGATTTCTGGATCTAATTTCCGATCTTGACGTTAAACCCACTTCGTGTTCTTCGTGTTTTGCTCAGATCTTGTTATGTGTGATCTTTCTATGTTAAAATCAAATTCAAAACCACGTTTCTATCACCCTTTCGAATCTAATGATGTCTATTTTTTCTTGGTTCATGTAAAATTTGTCAGATTAGGGTTTTGGTCAGCCCTGCCGGCTGCAGATCTGAAAATCTGCATGTAGACCCATTCATGCGACTGGGCCATGCGAATGGACCATTCGTACGACTAGACCATCCTAATGGACCCTTCGTGCAACTGGACCAATCGTATGTTCAATCGTGCGACTAGACCGGTCGTATGTTCAATCGCACGAATGAGCCATGTGCATTGACTCATCCGCATTTGTTCTAGGCCAAAAAAAAGAGTCTGGAACTACTTCTTGCACAGATTTGAGGATGAGCAAAGCATATTCACCTTGAGGTTCTTTTGTCAAATAAGTTCGATGTATACCCCATTGTTCGTCGGACTTCCATAATAGGTGAATGTAATTAGAAGACGAAAGATAGAAGAGAAGATGTCTGCGGTCGGTGCTGATTTTATGGGATAGTCAGGAGCATCTGACTATTTATGGGCCAATCAAGTTATATCTATCCGCACAACGAGGATTCTCATTCTTAGGGGGAATTCATGTATAGAGAAATTGAAGACACAATCAGAAAATGATGATGTGAGCTGGTTTCTCATGATGAATCTGAGTGCACATTGATTTGGTTAAGATTGTTAGCTGTGGATTGGAAACTTCTACCTTTTGCCCAATACACCGTATGAAGACGCCAAGAGAGCACAACGTTTATATATTGGGATATGCTAAATGTGAGGGGGAATTTCTGCAGGTGTTAATGTTAATCTGGTTAGCCTGTCTGAAGATTGAAGCAATGGAAATCTGTTCATGTCATTATCTAGAAAAATCAGTCATATGGGAAATCTTGTTGTTATGATGCTGTTCTACAAAGTAAACGAAAGCTATTGTGCCTAAATTCATTTTTAGGGATATTGTAGCAACCTCACGGATCGGCAAAGTTAACTAATAAGGTTTTCGTTTGATTCTATTAGCAACCAGAGCAAAGATTGACTGAAGATTGTAAAAGGTGTTATCTACTATTCGCAAGCAAGGTCCAAGGGGGAATTTTTTGGGGCATATATTGTCATATGTAGTGTGTCCATCGCTTGTCAAATAGTCTAGCCTTAATGTAATACACCTAATATGTTGTAAACACATGAAACTGGGTCATTCATAGGAGCATATGCGAATGAGACTCAGTCGTACGACCGAGCCATGCTAATGGACCCGCCGTGCGACTGAGAGATGCGATTGGGACATTCGTAAGACTGAACCATAAGTATGGTCCAGTCGTACAATTGAACCATACACATGGTCTAGTCATACGATTGAACCATACGCATGGTCCAATCACACGAATGGGCCCAGTCGCATCTAATATGGGCTGAGGCCTATATATACCAGTTTCAATGTGTAGAGAGCTAAGGATTTGGAGAGGAAGTCTGCCCAGAGCCTAGGGCTTCCAGATGAGAGGGGAGATCATTCTCGATCTCCCCTTGCCAAGAGTCTTGATTCTTATGTTTTAACGAGCTTGTAATCATTAGGTTTTATCAATGAAACCACTCAATTATAGTTCGTGTTATTGATTGTCTCTTGGCTTTTGATGTTGTTTATCCTACGTCAAGAACACGCTCGGATGTCTACCGATCCACCGATCCTCACAAAAACATCATTTAAATTCCATTGACACTGATCTTTGGAAATCTATAGAGAAAGGACTATACATTCCTATAATCACTGATGGGCCTGACAGAGGGTTTTTTTATACTAATGAGTCTCAAGAACCCTATCCTGCAGATGGTCTTCAAGGAAATGATTGGAGAAGAGAAAAGAATGATATCAAAGCGTATTCCTTGATGTGTAAAGGACTACCTCTGGAAGTTCTTGCAAGGCTTGATGGATATCAAACTGGATACACCATGTATAAAGCCTTAAAGACCATTTGTGAAAGAGGCAAGGAGATTCATAATCTCAAGAAACAAAAGTTGAAATGGCAATTAGAATTGTTTCAACATTTGTCTAGAGAAACAATAAATCAGATGATGAACAGATTTGTTCCACTTACAACTGAGATGTCAACAGCTGGTATTAAGCCTGATCTTGAAGATCTAAATCATAGACTACTCAATGCTTTACCCTCATCATGGAAATAAACAATAACCTTACTAAAACATACTAAGAAGTTCCCTATGGATCTAGATCTACTCATTGCCAAGGTAGAGTCAGTAGAGATTGATGAAAGCTCAAGGAATAATGATAGAGCAGCATCAATGTCTCAATATCATTTTGTTGCTTCTCCTGCAAACACTCTTGAAAATGCATTCATGGCAAAAAGTGAGAAAATTATAGAAGAAGAGGGAGATTTATTTGTTGGAGCAGGATTTTTCACTAATTCATCATTTACTAGTACTCCTGCTTATACAACACAGTCTCATTCTCAATCTCCTCCTAAATCTCAGTTTCATATATCTAATGTTCAAACAGAGACTTCTTTATCTAACTCTGCTAAATCTAGCAAAGTTAAAGGTGTGATAAACATCCTATTAGAGGATAAAGAGTCTAAACTGCATTCACTGTATTTATGGCTAGTTTTCAAGCATATCAAGGTAGTCATTTAACTCAATTAGACCTTGTTTTGCAGGATTTGTTTGAAATGGATCCTTAAGATGTTGAAGAGATGGACTTAAACTGGTAGATGGTGATGATTGCTTACAGGATACAAAAACACTCATATGTCAACAGGATGTACAAGCCAAGTGCTAACAAGACTGTTGGGTTTGATAAGTCAAAATCAAGGTGTTTTAATTGTAACAGTTATGGACATTACTCCAGAGAATTCAAAGCTCCAAGGAATAACGGAGGAAATGCTCAATCAAGTTCAAGCAATCAAAGGTTTCAACCAGCATAGAAGACTTTTCAAAAGCCTTATCAAAGTCTTCCTATGCCTGAGCTTAAAGATGAAACAAAATCATCTCATGAAACCAAGAAAGCTTTAGTAGTCAGCATTAAAGATGGTTATGATTGGAGTGCATATGCTGAACAATTTGCTAATGATTTAACATCAAGTTTATCTCTTGTTGCAGAAATCCTGGGAGAAGATTGGTCAGAAAATAATGATCCAAAGGTGGAAGGTGAGAATGAAGAAGATGACTATGATTGGAGTGACAAATCAGATCCTAAGGAGGATACAGATGAAGTAGCTCTAATGGCATAGTCCGATCAACCTAAGGTTGACACTTCAACTTCAAAATATGAAACCTTATCTCCAAAATTCCCTGAAATCCCATCTGAAGTGAGAGAAAAACTCTGCACAAAATCATGCTATGAACATGTTGAATACTATAGAAACTACTCATATAAAATCTGTGAGAAACTAAAACAAGAAGAGTCATTGCATAACAAACTAAAATCTCATCATAAAAGAGCAGATCAAAAGATTATTTCTCTTCAATCATCATGGAACAATACACTAAAAGAATTAGAATTGTTTCTAAACAATTAGAAGAGATTATCAAAAATCTTGAACAGGAGAGATAGCACATGCTACTACTTAAATGGATCTTGCTAAAGTAAAAAGTTCAAAAATGATTGTAGAAAAACTGGTAAAGTGTTTGTAATAGAATGATCATGTGTATTAAAGTTCTCTGGTAAGAAGGAAGTTCATGTTAAACAGATGCAAAATAATTGGCACAAAATCAAAATATGAAAAATGAAAAACAACAGTTTAACTATTTGACACCAATATATAAAAATTAATCAAATATAGTGTCAATGTCAAAAGTAAACAAACAGTTGAGTGTTATTTTAACAAATATTGTACTTATTGTGATGAGAAGACTCATAATACTGCAAATTGTTATTTTAGAAAGAGATCACATACTAAAGGAATTGCAAATTCAAACATGAGCAAAGGTTATGTTAATCCTCAATGTATGAGAAATCCAACTGATGGATTTCAAAAATTAACTAATCAACCTTCTTTAGGCTTGAGATCTTTTCAAAAGAACAATTATGTGAGATCTAAAAAAAATGTGCAAGAACAATTCATACCAAAATCTGTAAGAGTGACTAATAAAAACGTTAGTCATCAATACGTTGTTGGGTTTGTTAGACCAATAACAAAGTTGTTTAACCATTTAAACAAGAAAAACGCAGCGGAAACAAACCTTAATATAATGTTTTGTAAACTGAAAATTAAGGCACATTTTATGTCAACAACAAACCCATGATTATATGGATCATTTATATGTGAAATAACTAGCAAACAAGTAAACAATAACAACCAAAATGAACCATGGAACTACCTTCCAAAGCTGCTCAAAACCCGTTAGATGAACTACCTTCCAAAGGCTGCCTAAAAACGTGAAGAAGAGGATGAATTCTTGAACGACCAAAACACCAAATAAGATGTCCTCAAGCTTGTATACCCATAAGCCTCAAGCAAAACACTTTGTTGCTAGGATTTTTGACACCAAAATTGCACCAAGAGAGCTGCTGAAAACCGATTTTCAGCTTGTATTTTCTTCAATAATAGAGAAGAAGAAAAGTTCTTGAGGTGCTTGCATGTAAGAGAGAGAAGGAGGATTGAGTGTGTGTGTCTAACAAGTAAATGAAGACCTTGTTCCAAGAAAACAAAAGGCACACACCCTTCAAAGGGGCGGCCAAAATTAGTCTTCAAATTGGGTTTCGCCCCAATTTTATTTACCTTATAATTGTTAACTAGTTATTGACCTAGTCATGTAATTAACCATTTAATTACATGACTTAGAAACTCTATTATTCTTTGGTGTTATTTAACCAACTTAACTAACATTACAAATAATCCTTATGAACAAAATATTCTTATAAGTTGTTCCATCTCAAATGCAACTATTTAGAAAATCCATTTTCTAAATAGGTGAAATTTCATTTAATTGCATGATCATATCATCAATTAAATGCTAATTGGTGTTTGCTAAGCTTGTTATTGGGTATAACCTGACTTGGATCATAGCGTACTAACAACATCAATGTTCTATGTGTCTTGGGCATAAAGTATCCAACAATCTCCCACTTGGACAAGATTCATAGAAGATTGATGCAAGCAGTAAATACCGCCTAACAACGGTTTACTACCCTTAATATGCATGACTTAAAGCCATTCAATAACTTCATCCCCTTCAAGTATCCAACCTGAAATGATTTAGGTGAATCAATCATTAATCCGTTTGTTACAGATGTCATGTTAAATCCAAGGACACAAAATGATCATTCCTTGTTGATTTAACTTAATCAGGCTTTAGACATCTTGCTCTCAATGAATAAGAGGAACAAATTCATCTTGACTACATATGTTTCTTACAATCACCTTGTGTCACACCTGAACATAGCCTTATGTAC
Source organism: Flaveria trinervia (assembly GCA_025506515.1). Classification (NCBI taxonomy): domain Eukaryota; kingdom Viridiplantae; phylum Streptophyta; class Magnoliopsida; order Asterales; family Asteraceae; genus Flaveria; species Flaveria trinervia. The sequence continues at coordinate 113,882 of JACCIX010000879.1, forward strand.
TGTCCATTATTTCAGAGCAGTGAAGAACTAGCTCAAGGTATAACACTTTGGTGAATATCAAAACCCAATATGTATCTTGGGTTGGAGGATAACAAATGATATTCGCCTTTACTCAAATTTAATTATGATCAATCTAGAAGATTCCATGTAGTAAAATTGAGATATGGGTCAGTCCAATATTTCTATCCCACAAATATCTATGAACTTTGGTAGCAACCAATTGCTCTATATCCATACCTTATGAATATCCACCAATCCATGTTCATAGTAGTCTTACGTCCATATTTGTTCCCACAAATATGATCGACTACGGACATTTAGAATAATAAACATATTCATGGATATATACATGCTAAAAGGAACACAATCTCAGAATATCACAAATATATAAAGAGTTAAACATTACATTGTTCCAAACTTTTAAATACTAAACAGATCAATTCCAATCACTAGAAAATCAAAGTCTTAAGGCACAAGTATGACTTTCATGCTTTGCCCTTTCAAGGAGCTTCGTGAGTGGAACCGTAATGTTTTGATCGGTGTGAACTTTACGAATATAGTCTTTCCTATTTCAACTTCATCCCTTATGTAGTTGAATCTCCACTCAATGTGTCTAGTCTTTTGATGTGCATGGGGTTCCTTGATTTGTTCAATCGCACCCTCGTTATCACAAAAGATTTCTAGGGGTCTTGAATGGTAGGGACGACCCCTAGATCAACGATAAATTTCTTTATCCATGCAGCTTCCAGAGCTGCTAATGAGGCGGCTATGCATTCGGATTCTGTAGTGGACAATACTACCACGTCTTGTTTTGAAGTCTTCCATGACACTGCCCCTCCATTCATAATGAAGACATACCCTAATTGTGATCGAGAATCATATCGATCAGTTTGGAAACTCGCATCCACGTAACCCTTTATAACGAGTTCCTCTTCACTAGACCCGTATATTAGAAACATATCCTTAGTCCTCCTAAGGTATTTCAATATATTTTTAACAGCCATCCAATGGCTATTACCTGGATTCTACTGATATCTGCTCGTCATTATTAATGCGCATGACACATCCGGTCTAGTGCATATCATCGCATACATGATGGACCCTATAACAGATGCATATGGGATGTCCTTCATTAGATCTTGCTCATCCTTTGAGCTTGGACATTGAGATGTACTCAATATTGTCCCTCTTTGAATAGGTACCATACCTTTCTTAGAGTTTTCCATCTTGAACCTTTTCAAGATTTTATCAATATATGCACTTTGGTTTAAACCTATTAACCGCCTCGATCTATCCCTATAGATCTTTGTTCCCAAAATATAGGCGGCTTCATCGAGATCTTTTATGGAAAAACAGCTTCCAAGCCAGGTTTTAACACCTTCCATGGTTGGAATATCATTTCCAAAAAGTAGTATGTCATCAACATACAATACTAGAAATGTAATTATGCTCCCACTAACCTTCTTATATACACAAGCCTCATCATCGTTCTTGATGAAACCAAATTCTTGATTTCTTCATCAAAACGTTGATTCCAACTTCTTGATGCTTGTTTCAATCCATAGATTGACCTCTTTAACTTGCATACCTTATTAGGATGTTGTGGATCGACAAAACCAACAGGCTGAACCATATGGATAGTCTCTTCGAGATGTCCATTAAGAAAAGTGGTTTTGACATCCATTTGCCAAATCTCAGAGTCATAATATGCGGCTATGACAAACAATATCCTAATTGACTTTAGCATTGCCACAGGTGAGAAGATTTCATCATAATCAACCCCTTGAGTTTGAGTGAAACCGTTTGCTACAAGTCTTGCTTTGTAAGTATGCGAGTTTCCATGCATATCGGTTTTCTTCTTGAAAACCCACTTGCATCCAACCGGTTTGGAGTCAAGTGGAGGGTCAACCAATTTCAAAACTTGCTTGTCATACATGGATTGCATCTCCACATTCATGGCTTCCAGCCATTTGTCACAATCCGAATTAGACATTGCATCATGGTATTTAGTTGGCTCATCGGAGTCAACCACATAGCATCCATTCATGAAAAATCCATATCTTTCAAGTGGAATGATAACTCTACCAAATCTGTGAACGTTTGTTGTGTATTGATCAACCTCTTGATCATCATCAACAACCTCTTGTTGATTGCTAGTGTCAACCAAATGTGTATCGGTTTGAGGATCTTGATCCTCATCAAATTCCACTGTTCTATATGTTATTCCTTCCAGAAGGAACTTAGCTTCCAAGAACTCTGCCTTTTGAGAAATAAATACTTTTGCTCTATTAGATCAAAGAACTAGTATCCTATACAGTCTTTGGGATATCCAAGAAATATACACTTAGTGAATCGACTTTCCAACTTGTTTTGGGTGTTTAGCTTAACATAAGCTTCACAACCCCATACCTTTAAATATGATAGTGATGGGACTCTTCCATGCCATATTTCAAAAGGTGTCAAATTCACTTTCTTAGTCGGGGCCATATTCAAAATACGAGCAGCGGAGAGCAAAGCGAAACCCGAAAATAATAGAGGTAGTGAGCTTACAGCCATCATAGATTGAACCATATCCAATAGGGTTTGATTTCTCCTTTCAGACACACCATTATGTTGTGGTGTTCCATGTGGAGTAAGTTGTGAGACGATCCCACAACTTCTTAAATGATCCTGAAATGCGTCACTGAGGTATTCACCTCCTCTATCCGAATGAAGAACTTTGATAGTTTTATTGAGTTTATTTTCTACTTCATTCTTGAAGATTTTGAACATTTCAAAAGCTTCATGTTTATGTGCCATCAAGTACACATAACCATAGCGACTATAATCGTCGGTAAAGGTAATGAAGTATCTTTCACCATTTCTTGTCATTGTCTTAAAAGGTCCACATACATCTGAATGTATGATTCCCAATAAGTCTTTTGCCCTCTCGTTAGTACCACTAAAGGGTGACTTGGTCATCTTCCCTTGTAAACAAGATTCACACTTACCAAATGAAACATTTTCATTTGTTTTCAAAAGGCCATTCTTTTGAACTGTTTGAATTCTATTCTTGTTTATGTGACCAAGATGACAATGCCAAAGATATGAATCACTTAAACCCATTTTAAGTTTCTTGGTGCTTGATTGGTATAATGAGTTATTATAGGATGAATCATCATGAACCAATTCATAGATACCAATAAAAGGCATAACCTTAAAATAAAACACATCATCCATACAAACATAAATACCATTGTGAACAAACTTTAATTCATAACCACATTGTTTTAAAAAGGAAACAAAATTTATGTTCCTAGTCAAACTAGGAGCATACAAAATGTTCTTGAGAACAATTCCAAACCATTGAAAGTTTCAAAATATAGTCTCTTTGGGCTTCGACATCAGCATTTGCTCCGTTGCCCATGTAGAGACTTGTGTCTCCCTTCTTGAAGTGCTTATTTCTTTTAAACCCCTGCAACAAATTGCAAATATGATTTCCACATCCGGTATCCAATACCCATGTGTTGGAAGAAATAACATTTAAACCAATGTGAATCATGAAAGTTGTACCTGAGGTTTGCCAAGCATCCCTCTTGTTTCTCAACTCTTTGAGATAGGTGGGACAATTCCTTTTCCAATTTCCTATCTCAACACACTCAAAGCATGGATCGTTCTCCGTTACCTTAGGCTTCTTAAGCTTAGGCTTTGGAGGTTCTGCTTTAGCCTTCCCTTTCCCTTTACTTTTGATGTACCCCTTTCCTTTGGCAACATTTGCGTTGGGTTCGGGGAATGGCCTTTTCTTATTTCCTCCCTCATTGATCGAGAAAACAGGTAGAACCTTTCTACCCATCCCTACCTCGGCTGTTTTGAGCATTGCGTGAAGCTCACCAATGCTCTTGTCCCACCCGTTCATATTGTAATTCATTATGAACGTCTCAAACCATTTGGAAAGGCCATTAAGGATCAAATCCTTGGCCAGCTCCTTTGTGACAGGACAATTAAGCCTCTCGAGGAGATCAACGTGGCTTTTCATCTTAAGAACATAAGATGATACCCATTGGGTTTCTTCCATGCGACATGCATGAAGCGCTCGAACCGTTTTGAAGCGCTCTACCCTAGCTTGTTGAAGGAATATTTCATTGAACTGGGTAATCATGTCATATGCCCCATGTTGCTCAAAGTCCTTTTGGAGTTCAGGAATCATGGTTCTCAACATGAGGCAAGAAACCTGTATGGAATTGTCAGTGTATTTAAGCCAATTGTTATAGGCCTCAACATCCTCGGGGTCGGGTTGGTCAGGAATGGGATCGTCAAGGACATAGGCCTTTTTCTCTTGCTTGAGAACAATTCTCAAGTTTCGAAACCAGTCCATAAAGTTATTATGGTTAAGACGATCCCTTTCTAAGATGGTTCTCAGTGATAGGGTAGGGCGATCGGGGTGGTAGCATTATTGTTTGCGGCCATTTCTACAAAATTACAAAGTTCATATTAGTATTTCTGAAAAATTAAATTTTAATTATTAATACACTTTTTATGTCTCATAGACAATTAATAATTAAAATCTAGAATCCAACGTTACATTTAAATTATGGTTATGTGACATTTATCCCATTATTTAAATTAACAAGGTAGTCAACATTTGACAATTGCAGCCTATTGCAACTTATAGCTTTATGGGATCGGTTAAACATCTTATGTTTAGTCGGCATGTAAAATCCCATCAACACCATTGTATGCCATGCTTGGGTGACCCTATGCACATGGTTTCGAATTCAAGTCATCATACTTACACACACGTGTGAGTTTACACATACAAGTGGTTAGGTGACCTTTATCCTATAAGTAGTTCTCAAGTGATTCGAGTGTTATGTAAAAGGATGGTGGTTAACTTGTTTCCAAAGTAATTTTAGTTTTCATTAAATCTAGTTATGAAAACTCTATGTACCTTGTATTCGCATGTTTTCAAATACATGGTAACCTATGGTTCTTTTTAATAAAACCTCTTTTACTTGAAATCATTAATCCTTTTAATAATTTTATTAACATACAAATGATTAATGTAAGGCCCCGTTCCCGGGACGCTTACAGCAAATAATTCATCGCACATAAAACATATACGTTGCATATAATCATCAAAACATTGCAGCAGAAACATAAAACAAATGGCATTTCATTTCATCATAAAAACTTTTGCAAAATAATGCATCGTTTTTCGGTTACAAAATTACATTGTTGTATTACATCACAAAAGCTTTAAATAAATGGATGCCATCCAAAAGAGCTAAGCATCCGCCTTGTGCCATCCTCAGCAATGCATACCTGCCAACTAGAAAATGCATAAAAGTCAGCTTTGCTGAGTGAGTTCAAGTTTTATGGCAAAACATGCTTTTCTTCCATAAAACCATTCTTTCATTAAAATCATGTTATACTTTACATTCTTTCGTGATCATACATCGTACGTACATATAGATAATATCATTATTATCTTCGTCATTCTTTCGTTGATACTTTCATTCATTCATCATTACTTCTAGTGACATGTACATTACCCCAAACATTGTGCACGAAGCGGGTAACTGGGCCTGAGGTCTCTCATAGACCTTGAACATTGTGCACGAAGCTGACTCCAGTACCTAGGGAAAGTTCATTCACCATTCATCTTTTCTCTCTCATTCTGGATCAATGCCATGTGCTATACCCCGAACATTGTGCACGAAGCGAGTAACTGGGTCTGAGGTCTCTCATAGACCCCGAACATTGTGCACGAAGCTGACTCCAGTGCCTAGGGCAAGCGACAAGGATCCCATTTGTATGGTCAATCACAAAGATTAGACCCCAGTGTGCATCCTTCTGGGGTAGCTAAGCCGCACACAGTTGAGCTAACACCCTTCATTGGGTGTGAACTTCCATACATTTGCTTGCAAGGCTTTCTTACATTCATTCATTACTGCATGCATTCATTCATCATGTTCCTCATTCCTTATCTTTCACTTTACGTTAAATAATACTTCGTTCATTCATTCAAAGATAACACGTAAAGTCATAGGAAAGATAATAATACATCATCACAAGGAACATAAACACATCATACATACATCATCATGCAGGGCATCATACATACATAACATACATCATGCATAACCATGCAACATCATCATCATGCATAAGCACACATCATTACATGCCCAACATACCACCTATGACCCCAAAAGTCAACTTTCATAACCCCTAGGAATCTCCTAGGTCAATGCCTACATTACTTCATTTCTCAAAAAGTCAAATTTTTTCTAAGTGTTAATCCGCATTTCCTATAGTTCGTCCGCATTTACCATAGTTCATCCGCATTGACTCATTTCTTCCGAATTGACTTACTTTGCTCATCCGCATTTCCTTACATAGTCAAATGCTCATCCGCATTGACTTACTTTACTCATCCGCATTTCCATACTTAGTCAAATGCTCATCCGCATTAACTTACTTGCTCATCCGCATTTCCATACTTAGTCAAATGCTCATCCGCATTGACTTACTTACTCATCCGCATTTCCATACTTAGTCAAATGCTCATCTGTATTGACTTACTTACTCATCCGCATTTCCAGCACTTAGTCAAATGCTCATCCGTATTGACTCACTTGCTCATCCGCATTTACAACACTTAGTCAAATACTCATCCGCATTGACTCACTTGCTCATCTGCATTAGAGCACTTAGTCAAATGCTCATCCGCATTTACTTCCAAACACTTAGGTAGATTTACCAACTTATCAAGTGGTTCTAAAACATCAGATTCAATTTCCATGCACCATTCATCATGTTCTAAGCTTAATTCTTACCTTCTAAGCCTTAGAAACAAATTCATACATCATCAAGCATGAACATAGTCACACATCACATCATAACATCATCATACACACATTCAAGCATACGGGTCCAAACCCAAGAAGCTACGAATCTCGGATGGCGTCTTTGGTGACCTCCATTGCATAACCGCCTTAACCTTTGCTGGGTCCACCTTAATCCCGTCGGGGTTCACCACATGACCCATGAATTGATCCTCACGCAACAAAAATGCGCACTTGGAGAATTTGGCGTACAACTTCTCCTTCTCAACATCTCCAGAACCTCCCGAATGTGACTGGCATGCTCAATCTCGCTCTTCGAATAAATCAGGATATCATCAATGCACACCCGGTTCATCAGATCCATAAACGCAGCTGGCGCATTGGTCAAACCAAAGGACATGACAAGAACTCGTAGTGACCATAGCGCGTGCAAAAAACTGTTTTTGGAATATCGGACTCCTTCACTTTAAGCTGATGATAACCATATCGTTGCTCTATCCTTGAAAACCAATTGGCACCCTGAAGCTGATCGAAGAAATCGTCTATTCTCGGTAAGGGGTAGCGGTTCTTCACTGTCAACTTATTCAGCTCACGGTAGTCAATACACATCCTCATACTACCGTCTTTCTTCCTCACGCACAAGACCGGAGCACCACAAGGAGAGTACTCGGTCTGATGAACCCCTTATCAAGTAGCTCTTGCAACTGTTCCATCAACTCATTAGTCTTTATCGAAGTCAAACGATATGGTGCCTTGGTAACAAGTTGGGCACCAGGTATCAAGTCAATTTGGAACTCGATCTCACGGTCATGTAGGACTCCTGATAAGTCTTCTGGGAATATGTCTGGAAAGTCACACACAATGGGTACATCGGATAATTGGGGTATTGGCATATCCACATCCTTTACATAGGCCAAGTAGGCACTACATCCGCGCCTCATACACTTTACCTCCACCGCCATTGAGATCACCTTCAGAATCGTAGTCACCCGGTCACCATAAACCGTCACCGAACTACCGTCAGGCGTTGTCAAATTAATCATCTTCTTATGACACACAATGTTTGCCTCGAAGTCTGCTAAACAATCCATTCTGAGAACCAAATCGAAACCACCTAAGGTCATTACAAACGGTCTAACAGGAATCTTATGACATCTAGCTCCACCTCACAGCCCTCCAACATCTCAGAAATCCTGATAGACTTACCTATGGCAGTTTCTACTTCAAAGGGCGCATCAACTCGTCTACTACTAACAGGCAACTTAGCAAAGAAAGCAGCATAAATAAAACTTTTACTGGAACCCGAATCAAATAACACAAAAGCTAAAGTTTGGTTCACCAAAAATGTACCGGACACAACATCAGGGTCCGTTCTAGCCTCCTCCTGTGTCATCGTGAATGCCCTGGCGCTCGCCCTTGGTCCTTCACCTCCCGTTTTCTTCGCCCCGGAACCCTCAACTCTTGGCTTCTTACACTCCCTGCTCATATGACCACTTCCCCCGCAGTTGAAACACTTCACACCCCCACAGTCTCTAGCCATATGACCAGGCTTCCCACACTTGAAACAAACATTCAACCCCCATTTACACTCGCCACCATGCTCCTTCATATACTTGCCACACTTTTTCAACCCCGCACTTCATGTGACCACACGGCGGTCATCCACTCGAGCCTTCTTGCTACTCGTCGAGGCACCACCCCGACCAAACCTCTTCCCATTCCAGTTTTTATCGCCTCCACCCTTCCGATTACTTTCAGTCACCCCCACCACAGTCCTCTCATCATACAATCTCCCTGCTAGATCCATCGCTAACCTAAACGTGCTTGGTCGGGTGGCGATCATGTGCATGCGAATGTCTGTCGGCAAACCCTGAATATACCTCTTGATCTTTCGAGATAGAGGTGTCACCTGATCCAGCACCAGACGTGCCATTTCATTGAACTTTGTGGTGTACTCTTGGTGTGTCATCATTCCTGCCTCTAGTTGCAGAAATTCCCTCTCGACCTTATCCATATCCCGGTGAGGACAAAACTCCTCGATCACCAACTTCTTCAACTCCGACCATCTCATTCCCCCGATCGCCCGACTACCCTTAGCTTGGACTATATTGTCCCACCAGCACAGAGCCGAGTCCACAAAAGAGTGGGTAGCGAACTTAACTTTCTGGTCTTCTGGGCACTCACTGATATCAAGTACAGCCTCCATTTCCCTCACCCACCGGTGAGCAGTAGCAGCAGTGCCGTTACCATCAAAAGTAGGGGGCTTGCATCTCATAAACACCCTGTAGTTACAGCCTCGTACCGTCTCCTGCACAGGCTCTGCTTCTTCTTCTTCTTCGTCATCAGACGGGACCATCTCAGTCTCTGGCTGTCTTCTTTCGCTCATATGTCTACTCCTTTCCCTTCTCTCCCCTTCTCTAACTGCGTTTATCACTTTGGTCACCACAGACGGTAGGATTGTTTGCATGACTTGATGCACTTCTTCCACAACTGCCTCCTTCACTAACGCTCTCAGGTTAGCACTCTCATCTCCGCCCTCTGGATGGGGGGTTTCTTGTTCTTCATGAACCACGTTTTCGGCCCTAGGCCTTCCTCTCGTAACCCGTGGTTCAGCACCACGTCCGCCACCAATTCACGCTTTAGATGATCTACCACCGACCATCCTCTAACTCACACTGAAAGATTTAAACACTAATACGGTCATTCAAGGAAACGACTCAGTTTATGGCAAGTATAGTAAGTCCCTAATTACAGTGGCCAGTTATGATTAGCCACTAACTTCACTCTTCACAACCCAAGCATTACCTGTCCTGACTACATCAGCATTTAAATCTACATACAACACATAACCACATACCATGCGCACATAATACCGGTTAACTTTACGACAATACCTGATGGCACGCAGCTACTCAGATTGGCATCCCATTCCCTTCCGTCCAATTCTCAGTTTAAGTTAAGGTTTACTTTGAAAATTTACCCATTTAACTTAAACTTGGCTCTGATACCAACTTGTAATGCCCCATTCCCGGGACGCTTACAGCTGGTAATTCGTCGCACATAAAACATATACTTTGCATATTATCATCCAAACATTGCAGAGGAAACATAAAACAAATGGCATTTCATTTCATCATAAAAAATTTTGCAAAATAACGCATCGTTTGTCGGTTACAAAATTACATTGTTGTATTACATCACAAAAGCTTTAAATAAATGGATGCCATCCAAAAGAGCTGAGCAGCCGCCTCGTGCCATCCTCAGCAATGCTTACCTGCTAACTGGAAAATGCATAAAAGTCAGCGTTGCTGAGTGAGTTCAAGTTTTATGGCAAAACATGCTTTTCTTTCATAAAACCATTCTTTCATTAAAATCACGTTCTACTTTACATTCTTTCGTGATCATACATCATACGTACATACAGATAATATCATTATTATCTTCGTCATTCTTTCGTTCATACTTTCATTCAATCATCATCACTTCTAGTGACATGACATTACTGCAAACATTGTGCACGAAGCGGGTAACTAGGCCTGAGGTCTTTAATAGACCTCGAACATTGTGCACGAAGCTGACTCTAGTACCTAGGCCAAGTACATTCACCATTCATCTTTTCTTTCTCATTCTGGATTAATGCCATATGCTATACCCCGAACATTGTGCACGAAGCGGGTAACTAGGCCTGAGGTCTCTCATAGACCCCAAACATTGTGCACAAAGCTGACTCCAGTACCTAGGGCAAGCGGCAAGGATCCCATTCGTATGGTCAATCACAAAGATTAGACCCTAGTGTGCATCCTTCTGGGTAGCTAACCCGCACACAATTGAGCTAACACCCTTCATTGGGTGTGAACCTCGATACATTTGCTTGCAAAGCTTTCTTACATTCATTCATTAATGCATGCATTCACTCATCTTGTTCCTCTTTCATTATCTTTCACTTTACGTTACATAATACTTCGTTCATTCATTCATTCGTAACACGTAAAGTCATAGGAAAGATAATTATACATCATCACAAGGAACATAAACACATCATACATACATAATCATGCAGGGCATGATACATACATAACATACATCGTGCATAACCATGCAACATCATCATCATCATCATCATGCATAAACACAAATTATTACCTTCCCAACATACCACCTATGACCCCAAAAGTCAACTTTCATAACTCCAAGGAATCTCCTAGGTCACCACCTATATTACCTCATTTCCCAAAAAGTCAAAATTTTTGTAAGTGTTAATCCGCATTTCCTATACTCATTCGCATTTCCTACAGTTCGTCCGCATTTACTATAGTTCATCCGCATTGACTCACTTCTTCCATATTGAATTACTTTGCTCATCCGCATTTTCTTACTTAGTCAAATGCTCATCCGCATTGACTTACTTACTCATCCGCATTTCCATACTTAGTCAAATGCTCATCCGCATTGACTTACTTGCTCATCAGCATTTCCATATTTAGTCAAATGCTTATCCGCATTGACTTACTTAGTCATCCGCATTTCCATACTTAGTCAAATGCTCATCCGCATTGACTTACTTACTCATCCGCATTTCCAGCACTTAGTCAAACGCTCATCCGCATTTACAGCACTTCGTCAAATGCTCATCCACATTGACTCACTTGCTCATCCGCATTTACAGTTGTTAGGATCAGCGATCTTCGTTTGATTGATTGGAGAGTATAGCAGTGGAAATCAAACACTAAATTTGCAAATTCACAAGAACACAAAAGATATTCGAAGTAAGAACAAACGGTTATAGACAGAAAGAATTCTGCAAAATATATTTCATTCAATATTCGCTTTCGTGGTAACAGAATGTCACACATACAATTACGTCAACATCTCTTATATAGAAGATGTGACGTCTGCTGATGTCACTTGATAGTGACATCTAACAGAATTTATTCAAACTACTGATAGTTAACACAACTACTGAAGATGTCAAATAGCTGACATCTTCTTACAAAAATGCTAAGTGTTAACTATTGCTACAACTACTGAAAAGAAACTACTGAAACTACAACGACTAAGGAACATGCTCTTCAGTCGTTTTACAAATACTGAAACAAAAAGAAAACTACTGAAAGGAAACCATCACAACAACTGAAGAATGCTTCTTCAGCTGTTGTAACAAACTCTGAAGGCTTCAGTACTTGTACTTGAACTTCAGCTGTTGTGATCAGCTGATATCTACAGTGTTGTCATGAGCTGATGTCTTCAGCTATTGTCTTCAGCTGATGTCTTCAGCTGTTGTCTTCAGCTGTTGTTCTTCAGTACTTTAGATCTTTAGCTGTTGATCTTCAGACTTTGATCTTCAGCTGTTGTTCTTCAGTACTTTAGATTTTTAGCTGTTGACGTCTTTAGTACTTGTACTTCAGCTGTTGCTCTTCAGACTTTATGAAACAGCTGATCAAGTCTTCAGCAGTTGTTGTGATGTCTGTGGGACTTAGAGGTTTTTCTGATCCGGCTCATTGGTTCTTTTGGTCCAACAAACTCCCCCTGAACCAATGCAGCCAAAACCTCTAAACTTATTGAAGATGTCCCACTTATTATGGCAGAATGATTGGTCTTTTTGTCTTCAAGATCAGCTCAGAAGTGACCCTTGTAAGCACTGGCCTGGAAGTAGTCTCAATGATTTGATTTGCAAAGTATGAATGGGAACTCTATCTTGGGGAACTGGACACAGAGCTGTTACCCCATTCATGAGATCTACTTCCCCACTATGAGTCTATATGACTCTCTTGTATAGGCCTCTAGGAAGGTAATTGTTCCTCCATGTCAGCTCTTCAGCACCTCCTTCAAATAAAGATTCTGGCCCATAGTACTCAGATAGGTATTTGGCCTGTTTCCCATTCTTTAGCTCCACAGTTGTTATTATTCTATAAGCAAACTCATCAGGGTGATTACCCTCAAGGAACAACTGGAGCTCATTTTTCCAGACTTCTTCAAGCCTCTTATAAACTAACCCCTTTTTCACCATTTTATTTTCAAGCATCTTATGTAGGGTTTGGTTAGGTTTATAAGCTTTCTTGAAGTCCTCTAGGATTTCCCAGGGTGATACTACAAAGACCAGGGAGATCACTTCATCTACAATCTTTTTCACCTGGCCAATGTATCTCTGTGGAATGTTTTTCTTGTGAATCCGTGAGACACCCTGGGATCAGGCCAAATCCTTACTCTCTCCTTTTGATATTGAAATGTATGCTTAAGAGTGTATAATCTGAGAGCTTGCTTCTTCATGTTGATGATAGAAGATGTGGCTGCATAAGTTTTGTCAACCCTCCTCAACAATTCCTCATCGTGTTGTTTGTGAAGTTCTTCTTCTTCTAGCTTTACTTTCATAATTTTTCTTTGAGTTTCAGGAGTAATTGTTGGGGAGTGACTTGTGGCCTTCGGCAACTGTATACAGCTGAGAGTGGCAGTCTATCTTCATCATCATCTTCTTCATCATCTTCTAGCCTCAATACCCTCTCTTCTTCTTCTTCTGGGGTACATCATCGGCTATTGGTTTTGAGGGTGAGGGAGTTGGTTTGGTGGGTTGTGTTTTTGGTGGTTTTTTGGGTAAAGGGATTGTTTTAGTCGGTGGTTGTTTTGGTGGTTTGGTGTGGAAATGTTGACAGGCTGTTCTAGCATTTTTGAGGTAAGTGTGGCTTTAGATTGCTTGGCTAGTTCAGTCCTGCTCCCAGCACCAGCTTCATTCAAAGCTTCAATAACAAGTCCCTTTGTGTATACTTCAGATGAACAGATCTTGTGGTTATTGCCAAGATGTTGTTCCTGGACCAAGCTTTGATTTCGATCAATGATCTTCCAAGATACTTCACTATAAATCTGATCATGATCTCCAGCCTCTCTCTTTCTAACACATCATAACTTGCCCATCTATTCTGGATTTCTTCAATCTCTAGTCTTCTGATTTCAGAGTCAAGTTGTCTGTGTCATGGCCTTGCCTAAACAACTGATCAATGATGTTATCCATTGATCTGCTGTGTTCGCATCAGCCTCATTTACCATCAGCTCCAAGGCAGTCTCCTTCTCATTCTTTCTTTTTTTGATTTCTCCATGTCAGCTTCTTTCTCCACTTTCCTTCTCCTTCTCTTTTTCAGTCTCCACTACCATCTCCTCTCCTTTTCCACTTCTTTTCTTTCTCCTTCTCTTTTCTCTCTGCAGTCCTCTTCTTTTTGCTTTCACTGACTGAATCTCCCCCTTTTTGGTTGCATTGGTGCAAGGGTTTGATTGTCAGAAAGCTTCTTGCCCACAACTTCCTCTAGCAAGGGTTGTATTACTGAGGAGAGCCTCTCATCAATGGTTTTGATCACTATATCAGTGATTATAGGTGTGATGAGAGGTAATGAATTTTGGAAGATAGCAGCTATTTGCTCAGGGGGTTCTGTTCCTGAAATAGTGCCAGAAGCAGAGGCAGGTGGCTGAGAATTTGGGAGTGGCTCTGTGTGTAGGAGACCTTCAGATGAAGGTGCCACCTCTGGGGTTTGAGAGGCAGGTGGTCTTTGATCCTCAGAAGTTTTGGCAAGCAGCTCTTTGAGTCTGCTCACCTCCTCTTCCAGGATGGTTTTTTGGGCTAAAACATCATAAAAGAAGCCCAGGTCATCATCAGTGGGTACTGAATCACCTGACCTCCTCATAGAATCAGGATGAACATGCACTGAGTGTAGATCAGTTGTAGCATGTGCCCCTTTGTCTTGGAACTGAGGACTTCCTGCCTCAGGACTATGTCCTTCATCAACAGTTGCCTCTGGTAAGGTCTTAGTAATGGTACCAACTACATCCTGAGCATATGCTGAAACAGGATAAGTGGCAGCCTCACCAGAAGTTCCAATCTTCTTTTCTACACTAGAAAATGGAACATTGTAACCCCTATGTTGTGGGTTATCAGATGCACTTTGATCCTCCCCCTCAATGGTAGAGGTATGCCTAGTTGTAATTGGTATCTGGGGAGGGGGTGAGGAGTGCAACTGACTCAGCACTTGTGCAACAATTAATGTAGGACTTTGGGGGGCGGTTGCATGTAGTGATTGGGTAGAAGCGGATTGCACCCGGGGTGAATGGTGCGCTTCAATGGTAACCCTCTCAAGTGAGATAGGTTCCAGCAGTGTGGGTTCCCTAATATTGTTTGCAACAGGATCCTTTTGAGAGGATATCTGTGCGGCTGCGGTTGGTTGAGTCGTTGACACAACTGGGGGGTTAATACCAGTATGTGTTTCCTGCGTTTGTGGTACAGGGGCATCTTCAGGGGACTCATCTCCCTGAGTAGCCTTTTTTGGCTTTTTGGATTTTGGCTTGGAGGGGACTCTGGTTCTGGAGGTGGTGGCTGTGGGTTCCAACTACGTGGGTTTTCGCAGTTTGGCAGCCTGTTTCAGTGTGTGGTCAGAGTTATGCCTGGAGTATACTTCAGGCAATACAGCCATTGCAGGGACTCCAAGGCCAACAAGTCCCTCAACTTTCAGCTGATTCTCTATTATGGCCATAATGAACCGAGGATATAATATCCAGCGGTTAGAAATAGATTTTGAGGCCATATCCTTAAGTTCAAGAAAAATGATTTCAGAAAAGTTTAAGTCTTGTTGCTCAAGGATAGAGAATAGCACCTGCTGCCATCTGGTAGACATTTGATCCCAAGAGGATGTCTTAGGAGCTAAACAAACATTTACCATATGAAAGATAAGACGTTCTGCATCATGGAAATGTTTCTTCAGAATAGTAGGGCACTAAGGTTTCCCTGATATCCATGGTGGGCAAAGGATAAATCAGTTGTGCCCTTTGGATACCCAGCAGGAAAAGTGGCATCATCCAAGTTTGGGTTTGTCGAATGATCCGGAGTGATGACCACTTGATGGTTGTTGACAACCGACCGGAGAGACTCGTGTTGTTCTCCCCAGTGGTAATGGTAAAGTTCGTCCAAAACTGGTGAAAGGATTCGGCATGAATGGTGGGATTTAGAAGAAATGCCGTTTTGTAAGGTGACTGGACCATAAGATCAATGGCGTTATCGAACTTTGTCCAGAAAGACGATTTGGTGAGGTAGGCTACACAGTTATGTCGTGGTTTGAGTTGCATGGTCGCCATTAATGAGAGAGAAGTTTTGGAGGTTTGAACGTTAGGTTTAGAAAGGATGAAGCTCTGAAGGATCAGATATGAGGTATTTATACGGACGGGTCATAAAACGACTGAAGGGTTTGGTGTTAATCATCAGTAGTTTTAAACAACTGATGACGTGGTATTACCCTTTCAGAAGTTGAAACAACTGAAGTCTTGGTGTTAGGTATCAGTAGTTATAAAACAACTGAAAACCATGGTTTTGACTTCAGATGTTTGAAAACAACTGAAGACTTGGTTTTAGTCATCAGTAGTTGTGAAACTACTGAAAACCTTGGTTTTGTCTTCAGGTGTTGGAAACAGCTGATAACTTGGTTTTAGGCATCAGTAGTTATGAAACTACTGAAGACATGGTTTTGTCATCAGTTGTTGTAAACAGATATGACTTGGTTTTAGTCATCAATAGTTATGAAACTACTGAACATGTTTTTGTCATCAGTTGTTTAGGATGAAACAACAGTTGTAGAAACAACTGAAGAGAAAGTCTCATCAGTAGTTTTCGTCATTCATATCCTTTCAGCTGTTCATACTGTCCTCAACACTTACTCATCAGACTTTTTGCTGTTTACAGTTGTTTCATAGGACATCAGTACTTTTCTGATTTTACTACATCAGTAGTTATATCTACATCAGTAGTTTTAACTTTATCAGTTGTTAGACCAAAATCAGTACTTATATGTGATGCTTACTAATGATCATCAGTACTTATTTACTGAGATCATCAGTAGTTATCACTTATTCTAGCTGCAGCATACCAAGCGTTAACACAAGGTTTTGGAAAGTTGAACTATCCAAAGGCTTAGTAAAAATGTCTGCAAGCTCATCAGCACTAGGCACAAACTTAGGATTAATCAGACCTTTTTCAAAACAATCCCAAATAAAATGATGTCTGATCTCTACAGTTTTGGTCCTAGAGTGCTGGGCTGGATTTTTGACAATGCATAGAGCTGAAGCACTATCCATTAATAATGGAGTCTTAGTCTATGTAATGCCATAATCCAAAAGTTGGTTCTGAAGCCAGAGTACCTGAGAAGTACAACTTGCAGCTGCAATGTACTCTGCTTCAGCATGGATGTAGCAACAGATGTTTGTTTCTTACTCTGCCAAGAAATCAAAAGTTGCCTAGGAATTGACATCCACCAAAGTTGACTTTCTAGTTAACTGCACCCTGCATAGTCAGTATCTGAAAGAGCAACTAATTTGCAAGAGTGTCAAGTGGAATACCATAATCCTAGAGATTGTGTACCTTGCAAATATCTAAAGATCCGATTGACTGCAATCAAATGAGACTCTTTAGGAGCAGCCTGAAATCTAGCACAGACACAAGTAGCAAACATGATATCTGGTCTAGAAGCTGTTAGTACATCAAGGACCCAATCATACATCTGTAAAGTGTTTTATCAACAGCTTTACCTTTCTGATCCGCATCCAGTTGTGTGGTGTTGCACATGGGAGTAGAACAGGGCTTACAATTTTGTAAATCAAACTTATTCAAAAGATCTTTTGTATAGTTGGACTGATGAATAAAGGTGCCATCAGCCTTTTGTTTGATTTGCAAGCCTAGAAAGAACTGTAATTCTCCCATTGCACTCATTTCAAACCTCTCTTTCATTAATTTGGTAAAATCATCACACAACTGGGGATCAGAGGATGCAAAAATGATATCATCAACATAATTTGAACAAGTAGCTTATGCTATCCACCTTCTTAATAAACAAAGTTTTATCTATGGAGCCTCTAGTGAAATTATTCTTGAGAAGAAAAGTGGAGAGTGTCTCATACCAGGCTCTAGGAGCTTCTTTCAACCCATAAAGAGCCTTATCAAGTTTATACACCCATTCAGGATGTTTATTATCCTCAAACCTGTAGTTGACACACATAAACTTCTTCTTTTATTTTGCCATATAAAAATGCACTTTTGACATCCATTTGAAAAACTTTGAGATGGTGGAATGCAACATTGGCTAAGACCAATCTAATTGCCTCTAGTCTGGCTACAGGGGCAAAGGTTTCATCATAATCAATACCTTCTTCTTGTGAGAACCCTTGTACAACCAATCTAGCCTTGTTCTTAACAATAAGCCCATTTTCATCAGTTTTATTCCTAAACACCCATTTAGTGCCTATTGCACACTTACCGGTGGGTAGAGGAACCAGTTCCCACACTTGCTGTTTCTTGAACTGAAGTAGCTCAAGCTGCATAGCTTCAACCCATCCATTGTCACTTAAAGCAACATGATAGTTCTTTGGCTCTAGCTGACTGATGAAGAGGGCATAGAAGCAGAAGTTAGACAATTGACTTCTTGTTGAAACTTCAGCATTGATATCACCAATGATTTGAGACATTGGGTGATTCTTCAACTCTTGATAAACAAGATATCTGTGCAAGTGTTTGTAGAACCTTCAGCAGCAGCAGATTTGATACAGACTCTAAAACAAGAATTTGATGGTAACTCAAAAGATGTAGAGGAATCAGAGATCTCATCAGCATTGTTTGTGGATGGAACTGCTGAAGCTACAGGAACATCAATTTAGCAGACTCAGGCAGTTGGTCACTAAACTTGAATAGGTGAGTATTGATATTAGATCATCATCATCAATATCACCGGTGGAAGACATGTTGCAGAAGATGATTTATCCACATGGTCTTCAACAACTGGAGGTTGAGAAGGAAGATATTGCTGTATGTCCAATCAAACAACTCCACAGGGTTTTGTGAATCTTGTCCATTGGAGATTCATTAAACTTCACATGCAAAGTCTCTTCAACTATCTTTGTTCTGCAGTTGAAGACTCTGTATGCCTTGCAAGTAGATGAATAACCAACAAAATACCCTGCATCCACCTTAGGATCAATTTTTTGGAGTAGATCCTTGTGTTGAGAAAAACAGGGACACCCAATGCTCTGAAAAATGAAATTAGAGGAGCCAAGTGATGTAGAACTTCATATGGAGTCTTCATCAACCTCTGATTTACTAAGGCTCTATTCTGCACATAGCAAGCTTTGTTAACAGCTTCAGCCCAAAAGGTCAGTGGCAAATCAGAGTCAGCCAACATAGACCTTGCACGTTCAATTAGGGTCCTGTTCTTTCTCTCCACTACTCCATTTTGTTCTGGAGTCCTTGGGATGCTAAATGCCTTTTAATTCCCTTTGAATGATAAAATCATCAAGTGTATGGTTTCTAAATTCATTTCCATTGTCACTCCTTATACACTTGACTAAAAGGGAATCTGCTTCTCCACATACAACACAAAGTAGATAATCTTCTGAGCAACCTCATCCTTTGAATACAGAAAGAAAGTCCATACAATCTGGAGTAATCATCCACAATTACCAGACAGTATTTCTTCTTTGCCATGCTCATCACTCTCACAGGACCAAATAGATCCATATGCAGTAATGCAAGCAGGCAGTGGACTTAGACTCTTCAATAGGAGGGAATGAGACTTTGTGCTATTTTTCTTTTAAACAAACAGTGCAGGTTCATCACAGTGAAACACCTTTATGGTAAGCCTCTCACTAAACTATTGTGGATCAGCTGATTCATGTTTTTGAAATTAACATGACCCAGCCTTCTGTGCCGCAGTTTAGATTCCTGAGGAGAGGCTTTGGAAAATAGGCAAGGATGGCCTCTGATATTTATTTTCTTGGAAAGATCTAAGGCATACACTCTTCCTGTCCTGTTGTCCCTCAGGAGAGTGTGATCATCCACCCCTTATCAATCAAATTTAGAACTTTGGATGACAGAATCCTGCAGTTCTGACTGGTGAAAAGAGCAACATGGCCTTTTCACACATTTGACTGACACTCAAGAGATTGTACTTGAGATTTTCCACATGGTTAACATCATCAAACTTTATTTATCCATTGGAGACAAAGCCTTTTCCAATGATGTAACCCTAGCATCATTGCCAAAAGAAACAAACACCTTCTTTCCTTGAGAGTAGTCATGAAGAAGAGAGTTGTTCCCAGTCATATGCATAGATCCCCCACTGTCTACATACCAGATGCTACTTTGGCATGTTGAAGAACCCTGTAATCATAAACAATTAGTTAGTTTTTGAGACCCAAACCATTTTGGTTTTGGGTCTATTCACATCAATAGATGGTAAACTAACAGACTTGCTATGAATAATAGCCTGAGGGGATGGAGATGGTGAAGAAGAAGATTCCTTGGCATGGATTTTTTCTTTGTGGTTTCAACAAAGGAGCATCTAATTGCTTGACTCTCCCCAATAGATGTTGAACCATCATAACAAGTTGTGTCTGATTTTGTGATAAAGCCTTCAGCTCATCAGACTATAGTGCTTGAGTTAGATGCGTTCCTGTGTTGTACCATCTCTCTTTGAGCAACCTCAGCTGTTGCCTGTTTAACCCTTTCTTTTGGGATTTCTTTTTGGATTTTGGGTTACAGGTTTTGATGTTGCGGGTACAAATTTGATTCAAACTCAGTTTTCATTTTATCCATTTTCTCTTTAATGTTTTCATTATGTTTGAGTTTGGAGCCCTTTTTATACCAGCAATCATCAGTAAGATGATTGAATAAGCCACATATTTCACATGACTTTTCTTCATCTTAAGTTGATCATCTACCGAAGAAGATGAAACTACTGAAGACTTGTTCTTCAGCAGTTTGCTATCAGTACTAGCAGTTTTCTTCCCTTTAGTACCTGCTTTCTTGATATCTTCTTCAGTAGTCTTCCCACCCTTACTACTTGCAGTTTCTTCCTTCAGTACTTTGTAAAATACCACTGGAGTGATCAACTTTTTGATCATGTGAGTGTCAGCATTTGAACCATCAACATTAGCTGATAGGTTCTGAGAGGACTTAATGCTGACTTCAACCTCTGATGGTGCTGTATCAGATAGTAGATCACATGATGAAAAGGATTGGTTATTGCTTTCTCCATCAGATTCTACCTCAGCTCTGGGAGTAAAATCTGGAGGAGTAGTGTGATTATAACCAATGCCAAACTTCACATTGGAAGCAGATTGCTTACTTAGAAGCATTTCAAAACCCTTGCAAGAATTTACCCATCAATCACACTCTACCTGGGTAGTTGCAAGGTTTCTTTGAGGTCTCTGTACTTCTCTAGAGTACCTCTTCCCAAGCCTTATCATCTGTGATATGGCATTTAAGTTTGTAAATCTCATCATTCTTATCATTAGCACAGACTCAAATTTAGCTTTTCTTTTGGAAATTGTTTGTTCTAGCTCAATGTTCTTGTTAATTAAGCTATATTTGCTTCTCTAATAGATGCAAATGCGGCTATGCATGTTTCAGAACATAACTTGGCTTTTGCCTCAGAGGATACCTGTGATACCTGTGGTGTAGATGCATTAGGATGAAGTATCAGCAGACTCCAAGCCATAAGAGCTAGGTTTCCAAAAGGACTGTCACCACCATGTTGACCAGCACCAGAGAACAGTTGTTCATGACCAGACAAATCATTTGGTAAACTGCTCCAGTCAACAACTCTGGGGTGAAAAACCTGTGTTGTTGAGGTTGAGTTTGTTGATGAGATTGGGAAGGTTGAGGTTCAGGTAATGCATTTGGTGTTGGGCAATTGGAGCTTGAACCGGATTTGGCTGAGGCAAGTAATAACAGGGAAAAGGATATGACATTGGACCCTGGGGGATAAAGTATGCAGGAGATACAGGGTGTGATTGATGACCAGAACCAGCAGGATGTTGCCCTCTATTTTGTAGACTAGTGATGGGAAAAGTCACAAAGGGTGCAGAAGAGTTAGATCCAGTTGATCTACATTCTCTTGCAAAGTGTCCAAGCCTTTGGCATTTGTGACACCTCAACTTACTCTGTCAAAACCAACTTTGCTTTTGCCAGAGAGTCCAGGAAATTTCCTGCCAGTTCTCTTGTAGAACTTCTGAGATCTGATATTAACTAAGCCATTGGCTTACTATCCATCTCTTCTAAATCATCATCAGCAATTCCCTTCAGATCATCCATGATGAAGCATAGATTGTCATTATTACTGCCAGAATGACTATCAATACCATCAAATGCATGATTAGAACTGTTTGAAGAGAAATCAATATACTCATCATAATTGCTTTCAGATGCAGCATATTCTGACTCATGACCAACCAAGGCAGTGTTCCCTGGTACAAAGTCTCAGTGAGCTTTCCTGATGATGACAGTTTCCTTTTCTGCTCTATCTCTCTTTCGAATGTAAGTAGTTTCCCATGAAGTTGGTGAGAGATAGGCTATCCAGATTTGCACTAGAGCGTAGGACAATAGTGTATGTGTCCCATCTCTCAGGCAGTGATCTGAGGAATCTGTTATTCATCTAGCTGTTGGTGTATTCCTGTTTCACCATTTTCAGCTCAGAGATTAGACAGGAAAAACACTCAAACTGTTGAGTCAGTGTGTCACCCTTTCTATGAGAAAATGTCTCATATTGTTGGGCGAGAATTTCTCTGTTGTTTGCTAAGACCTCATCAGTTCCACCAAATTGTTCCTTCAGTGCATTCCAGAGGTCATGAGCAGCTTCATGATGCATAAGCCCTGAATAGATTTCATTAGGCAGTGCCATGGCAAGAATTCCATGGGCTTTAGCATCAATCTCAAACAGTTTCCGATCTTCATCTGAGTATGTGTTCCTTCTTCTTCGGAACATTTGATTGGTTTCCGGATGGTTCACCATAGGCTTATGTGGTCCATGTACCACAGATGTCCAACAACCTGAACTGTTAACAGACAGGTGATGAAGCATCCTTCGTTGCCATATGTTATACTCAGTCCTAACCAACATCGGGGCTTGGTTGAGGAACCAGTATTAGAGGGTCATTAGAAGGAGTAGTCATCTCAAATTCAACCAAATTCAATTAAGCTATAACAGATTAAAAAAAAACACAACGAACCAAATTGAACCAAGAGAGATCTCAAGATGAATAAGCGAAAGTGGCAGAAATCAATAATCTATAACCAGTTCTTGCAAATAAGCTAATTCAATCAAACATAGATATCCAATAACAGTTTCAATGATCAACTGTTAGGTCGATCAATGATTAACCAGCTCTGATACCATTTGTTAGGATCAGCGATCTTCGTTTGATTGATTGGAGAGTATATCAGCAGAAATCAAACCTGAATTAGCAAATTCACAAGAACACAAAAGATATCGAAGTAAGAATAAACGGTTATAGACAGAAAGAATTCTGCAAATATATTTCATTCAATATTCGCTTTCGTGGTAACAGAATGTCACACATACAATTAGGTCAACATCTCTTATATAGAAGATGTGACGTCTGCTGATGTCACTTGATAGTGACATTTTATTCAAACTACTGATAGTTAACACAACTACTAAAGATGTCAAACAGCTGACATCTTCTTACAAAATGCTAAGTGTTAACTATTACTACACACTACTGAAAGAAACTACTGAAACTACAACGACCGAAGAACATGCTCTTCAGTCGTTTTACAAATACTGAAACAAAAAGAAAACTACTGAAAGGAAACCATCACAACAACTGAAGAATGTTCTTCAGCTGTTGTAACAACTCTGAAGGCTTCAGTACTTGTACTTGAACTTCAGCTGTTGTCATCAGCTGATGTCTTCAGCTGTTGTCATCAGCTGATGTCTTCAGCTGTTGTCTTCAGCTTATGTCTTCAGCTGTTGCCTTCAGCTGTTGTTCTTTAGTACTACTTTAGATCTTCAGCTGTTGATCTTCAGACTTTGATCTTCCGCTATTGTTCTTCAGCACTTTAGATTTTCAGCTGTTGACGTCTTCAGTACTTGTACTTCAGCTGTTGCTCTTCAGACTTTATGAAACAACTGATCAAGTCTTCAGCAGTTGTTGTGATGTTTGTGGGACTTAGAGGTTTTTCTGATCCGGCTCATTGGTTCTTTTGGTCCAACAACAGCACTTAGTCAATGCTCATCCGCATTTACATCCAAACACTTAGGCAGATTTACCAACTTATCAAGTGGTTCTAAAACATCAGATTCAATTTCCATGCACCATTCATCATGTTCTCAGCTTAATTCTTACCTTCTAAGCCTTAGAAACACAATCATACATCATCAAGCATGAACATAGTCACACATCAATCATAACATCATCATACACACATTCAAGCATACGGGTCTGTACCCAACTATAAAAACATACATTCATGCATTTCCTGATAGGATCAAATGAATATATCTGTGATGATTTGTAACACAATTCAATGAAATTCACATAAAGTAATCAAATCAAAACAAGATATCAATAAAATTCAAGTTTTCATTCATATCAAGCTAAGAAAATTACAAGTATGAAAAGTTGTTAGGATCAGTGATCTACGTTTGATTGATTTGAGAGTATAGCAGCGGAATTCTAACAATGAATTAGCCAATTCACAAGAACGAAACGATATTCAATGAAGAACAAAAACGGTTATAGATAGAGAGAATTCTGCAAATAAATTCCATTCATATTCGCTTTCATGGTAACAGAATGTCACAATTACAATTAGGTCGACACCTCTTATATAAGAGATGTGACGTCTGCTGATGTCACTTGATAGTGACATCTAACAGAATTATTCCAACTGAAACACAACTACTAAAGATGTCAAAACAACTTACATCTTCTTACAAAAATACTAAGTGTTATCAGTTACTATAACTACTGAAAAACATAAAACTACTGAAACTACAACGACTGAAGAACAAGCTCTTCAGTCGTTTTACAAAACTACTGAAAGTAAAAGCATAAAACTACTGATTTCACAACTACTGAAGAAGTACTCTTCAGCTGTTGTGACAAACTACTGAAACTTCAACACTTGGTCTTCAGACTTGAACTTCAGACGTTCATCAGCTGATGACTTCAGTAGATATCATCAGCTGATGTCTCCAGTCTTTGTCTTCAGACTTTGTACACCAGTTGTTGATCTTTAGTACTTGTAGACTCTTCAGCTGTTGTACTTCAGTACTTTGGACTTCAGCTTCAGCACTTGTGTTCTTCAGCTGTTCAGCTTCAGCACTTGTGTTCTTCAGTTCAGCTTTAGCACTTGTGTTCTTCAGTTGTTGAACTTCAGCATTTCAGTCTTCAGCTGTTGAAGTCTTCAGCACTTGATCTTCAGTTGTTGGAGTTTTCAGCACATGTCGAACTGTTGATGAAGCCTTCAGCAGTTGTTGTGATATCATGTGGGACTTAGAGGTTTTCTGATCTTGGCTCATTGGTTCTTTTGGTCCAACAAACTCCCACTGAACCAATGCAGCCAAAACCTCTAATTTATTTATTTTCCCACTTATTGTTGGCAAAAAGGTTGGTCTTTTTCCTTCTTGATCAGTAGAGAAGATGACCCATAGAAGCTCCGGCCTGGGAAGAAATCTCAGAGATCTGTTTGGCAAGGTATGAATGGGAACTCTATTTTGGGCAACTGGACACAGAGTTGTCATCCCATTCATGAGATCTACTTCCCCATTATGAGTCTGTACGACTCTCGAACATAGGCTTCAAGGAGAACAACCAGTTCCTCCTTGGAGAGTTCTTCTACTCCACCTTCAAAGAAGAACTCTGGACCATAGTACTCAGATATGTACTTCACAGTCCTGCCATTTTTCAACTCCACAGTAGTTACCTCCCTATAGACAAATTCATCAGGATGAGTGCCTTCAAGGAGTAACTGGAGCTCATTCTTCTGATGTCTTCAAGCTTTTTATATAATAACCCCTTTTTGATCATCTTGTTTTCTAGTAAGGCTTAAGGGGTCATTTTTGATTGATGAGCCTTCTTGAATTCATCAATTATTTCCCATGGTGAGACTACAATGGCCAACATGATGGTAGAATCTATTGTTTTTCTAATATGGCCATTGTATCTGTGTGGAATAGATCTTTTATGGATTCTAGAACTCACCTTGGGGTCTGGCCATACTCTCACTCTCTCCTTCTGATACTAAAATGTGTGTCTGAGAGTGTATAGCCTCTGAGCATGCCCTTTCATGGCTTGTATAGATGATGACTAAGGAAATTCCTTGTCAACCATCTTCAGTAGTTGCTCATCGTGCTGCTTCTGCTGTTCTTCATCTTCTATCTTGGCTCTAACCATTTCCCTTTGAGAGTCAGGTGTGATCATGGGTTGACTCCTGGGTTCTGGTAGCTTTAGAACAGCAGAGAGTGGGAGACTATCATCTTCATTCTCTTCTTCTTCATCTTCTTCTATCCTTAGCACCCTTCTCCTCCATCTAGGTGCATCACTGGATGATGGTTGGGTTGGTAAAGGAATTGGTTTTGAAGATTGAGGATGTTTGGATTGGGCTTTGAGATTGGTTTGGAGATTTGAGGGGTAGGCTCTTTTTGAGTGGGTGATAAGGAAGGTTTTTCAAGCATTTTGGTTGTGAGTTTAGCCTTTGTAAGTCTTGCCATTTCAAACCTTTTTCCAGCCCCAGCCTCATCAAGTGCTTCAATGATAATCCCCTTATGAAATTGCTCAGACAAACAGATTCTGGTGGCTATAGCCAGAATACTGTCTCTGGTCCATGAACGAATCTCCATCAAAGATCTTCCTAAGTATTTGGCAATGAAACAAATCATGATCTCCAATCTCTCTTTCTCTAGTACATCATACCCAGCCCATCTGGTTTGAATTTCCTCCACTTCCAACTTCCTGATCTCACTATCTAATGTGGCTGTATCAAAACCTTGCTTGAAGAGTTGCTCAATGATTTTGTCCATGGATGGGCTGTGTGTGTCATCCGCATCTTTTACCAGCTCTTCCAAGGATTTTTCTTCAGCAGTAGGTTGATCACCAGCACTTTTCTTTCTTTTGTAAGTGATCAGTTCTTGTTGCTTTTCTGTTTCCAACTCCTGGGTTTTCTCTTGTGCCTTCTCATCCTCAGTTCTTTTCCTCTTCTTTTCTTTCACTGCAGTACTCTCCCCCTTTTTGGATGCATTGGAGGCAGGGGTTTGTACCGCAGAAAGTTTCTTGTGCACAACATCATCAATAAGTGGTCGTAGACTTGAGGAAATCCTCTCATCAATGGCTTTATTAACAATTTCATTAATGATGGGAGTGATGAGAGGAAGGATTGTTGGAATACAGCAACCATCTGCTCTGGGGGGTTCCGTCCCGGAGAGATAGTGCCAAAAGCAGAAGCTGGAGGCTTAGTGAAGTGAGAGGGTAAAGTGTTTGGGGAACCTTCAATTGAAGGTGCCATCTGTGGGTTGGAGGGGACAGATGGACTTTCATCCTGAGACTTCTTGGCAAGCAGTTCTTGTAGTCTGCTTACCTCAGCCTCCAGGATGGTGTTGTGGGCTAAAACATCATAGAAAAAGCCAGTTCATCATCAGAAGAAGCTGTAGCACCTGACCTCCTGCTGATAGCAGGATTTACATGCACTGGGTGTAGACCAGTTGTAGCATGTGCCCCTTTGTCTTGGAACTGGGGACTTCCAGGCTCAGGACTATGTCCTTCATTAGCTGTTGCCTGTAGTGAGGTCTTAACAATGTTACGAGCCTCATTCTGATCATGTGCTGATGTAGATGAGGTGGCAGCCTCACTAGATATTTAATATCCCTATCTACACCAGGAGATAGAATTTGTAAACCCCGATGCTGTGGGTTCTCAGAAACATGTTGATCCTCTTCCTTAATTCTGTGGTTCTCCCCTTTGTTGGTGGTTTTTGGGGAGGAGGAGAGGCATGCAACTGAGTCAGCACATTTGCAATAATTATTGTTGGACTTTGGGGGGCGGTTGCATGGGGAGGGGGTAGAAGCAGTGTGTGCACCTAGGGAGGAAGGTGCTCTTCAATGGCAATCTCCTCAAGTGAGGAAGATCCCAAATGTGTGGGTAACCCCTTGTGTGTGGCTGCAGGCTCCTTTTAAGAGGAATCCTGAGCGGCTATGGCAGGTAGAGTCTCTGATACTGCTGGGGGGTTTAAGCAAGCAAGTATATCCCGCGTTGGTGGTGCAGGAGCATCTTCAGGGGACTCATCTCCCTGAATAGCTATTTGGGGTTGTTTTGGGTTTGGTTTAGTGGGGACTTTGGTTCTGATGGAGGAAGCTGTGGGTTCCCTGTGCTTGGGTTTTAGCATTCAGGCAGCTTCTTTGAGTGTAAGGTCTGAGTTGTGCCTGGAGTATACCTCAGCCAAAACAGCTGGTGCAGGGACTCCAAGGCCAACAAGGCCATCAGATTTTAGTTCATCCAAAATAATGGCCATCAGAAACCTGGGATATAATGGCCATCGGTTTGCCACAGGTTTCTGAGCCAAGTTCTTTATTTCTAGGAACACAATTTCAGAAAAATTTAACGGTTGGTGTTCTAGAATAGAATACAATACCTGTTGCCATTGGGATGACATTTGATCCCAAGAAGATGTCTTGGATGCTACGCAGACATTTACCATGTGAAAAATGACTTTCTTAGCGTCATGGAAATGTTTCTTTAGAACGGTTGTAGCTCGAAGATCACCTTCATACCCATGATTGATAAAGGACATATCTGTTATGCCCTTTGGGTGTATAGTCACAATGGTAGAATCGTGTAAATGTAATGCCTGACGAATGATGTCGGCTGTAACGACCACTGATTTCTGGTTGATAAGGGACCGAATAGAGATCTGACCGGTAGACTCATCAGTATGAACAGAAGCATTTGACCAGAATTGACTGAGGGATTCAGGGTAAATGGTTGGATTCAAGAGAAAGGTTGTGCGATATGGGGAATCCACCATTAAGTCAATGGCATTATCATATTTGTTCAGAAAGCCGACTTTGTAAGGTAAGCAACGCAGTTGTGTCGTGGTTTCAGACTCATGGTCGCCATGTTTGAGAGAGAGAAGTTCAGAAAATACGGCTAATGAAACATTAGAGAAGAGGACATGTATTATAGGGTAGGGGTGGATGAAATGACTGAAGGGAGTGGTGTTGACATGGTATTACCCTATCAGACGTTGAAACAGCTGAAGTCGTGGTTTTAGGTATCAGCAGTTAGAAAACTACTAAGACCATGGTTTGACTTCAGATGATGAAACAACTGAGGACTTGGTGTTGTCATCAGTAGTTGTGAAACTACTGAAGACAGTGGTTTTGTCATCAATTGTTGTAAATAGCTGAAGACTTGGTATTAGTCATCAGTAGTTATAAAAACTACTCAAGAGATGGTTTTGCTTCAGTTGTTTAAAATGAAACAGCAGTTGTAGAAAAAACTGAAGAGAAAGTTCTCTTCAGTAGTTTTCGTCAATTCATAGCCTTGCAGCTGTTTCATACTGTCCTCAACACTTACTCATCAGACTTTGCATCTGCTTTTCAGGTGTTTCATAGGACGTCGGTACTTATCTGTTTGTACTGATTTCAGTAGTTGTAACTACATCAGTAGTTGTAACTACATCAGTAGTTTGGAACAGATAAAGTACTTTAGTACTTGTGAGGCATTTAGCCGTCAGTAGTTATAAAAACTACTGAAGGTGAAAGGACTCATCAGTACTTATATGTGAGAAGGTTACCAATGATCACCAGTAATTATTACTGAAATCATCAGTAGTTGTCACTTATTCTAGCTGCAGCATACCAAGCCTTAACACAAGCTTTTGGAAAGTAGAACTATCCAAGGCTTAGTAAAAATATCTGCAAGCTCATCAGCACTAGGCACAAAACTTAGGATCAATCAGGCCTTTTTCAAAACAATCCCTAATAAAGTGATGTCTGATTCTATATGTTTGGTCCTAGAGTGCTAGACTGGTTTTGACAATACACAGAGCTGAAGCACTATCCATTAATAATGGAGTCTTAGTCTCTGTTGCCATAATCAAGAAGTTGGTTCTGAAGCCAGAGTACCTGCGAAGTGCAACTTGCATCAACAATGTACTCGGCTTCAGCAGTTGATGTAGCAACAGATGTTGTTTCTTACTCTGCCAAGAAATCAAACAGTTGCCTAGGATTGACAACCACCAGAAGTTGACTTTCTAGTTAACTTGCACCCTGCATAGTCACTATCTGAAAAAGCAACTAATTTGCAAGAGTGTCCAGTGGAATACCATATACCCAGAGATTGTGTACCTTGCAAATATCTAAAGATTCTCTTGACTGCAATCAAATGAGACTCTTTGGAGCAGCTGAAATCTAGCACAAACACATGTAGCAAACATAATATCTGGTCTAGAAGCTGTTAAATACATCAAGGACCCAATCATACATCTGTAAAGTGTTCATCAACAGCTTTACCTTTATGATTAGCATCCAGTTGTGTGGTGTGCACATGGGAGTAGAACAGGGCTTACAGTTTTGTAATCAAACTTATTCAAAAGATCTTTGGTATATTTTGACTGATGAATAAAGGTTCCATCAGCCTTTTGTTTAATTTGCAAGCCTAGAAAGAACTGTAATTCTCCCATTGCACTCATTTCAAACCTCTTTTCATTAATGTGTAAAATCATCACACAACTGGGGATCAGAGGATGCAAAAATGATATCATCAACATAAATCTGAACAAGTAGTTATGCTGATCCACCTCTTAATAAACAAAGTTTTATCAATGGAGCCTCTAGTGAAATTATTCTTAAGAAGAAAAGTAGAAAGTGTCTCATACCAGGCTCTAGGAGCTTGTTTCAACCCATAAAGAGCCTTATCAAGTTTATACACCCATTCAGGATGTTTATTATCCTCAAAACCTGGTGGTTCACACACATAAACTTCTTCCTTTATTTTACCATATAAAAAGGCACTTTTGACATCCATTTGAAAAACTTTAAGATTGTGGAATGCGGCATAAGCTAAAAACAATCCGATTGCCAATAGTCTGACTACAGGGGCAAAGGTTTCATCATAGTCAATACCTTCTTCTTGTGAAAACCCCTGTACAACCAGTCTAGCCTTGTTCTTAACAATAAGCCCATTCTCATCAGTTTATTCCTAAACACCCATTTAGTGCCTATTGCACACTTACCTGGGGGAAGAGGAACCAGTTCCCACACTGTTGTTTCTTGAACTGAAGTAGCTCAAGCTGCATAGCTTCAACCCATCCATTGTCTCTTAAAGCAACATGGTAGTTCTTTGGCTCTAGCTGACTGATGAGGAGAGCATAGAGGCAGAGGTTAGACAATTGACTTCTTGTTGAAACACCAGCATTGATATCACCAATAATCTGAGACATGGGGTGATTCTTCAGTTCTTGATAAACATTGAGATCTGTGCAAGTGTTTGTAGGACCTTCAGCAGCAGCAGATGTTGATGCAGACTCTTGAAACCAAGAATTAGATGGTAACTCAAAAGATGTAGAGGAATAAGAGATCTCATCAGCATTTGTTGTGGATGGAACTGCTGAAGCTACAGGAACATCAAATTTAGCAGACACAGGCAGTTGGTCACTAAACTTGAAGAGGTGAGTATTGATACTATCATCATCATCATCAATACCACCAAGTGGAAGACATGCTGCAGATGATGATTTATCCACATGATCTGCAACAGCTGGAGGTTGATAAGGAACATAGTGCAGTATGTCCAAATCAAACAACTCCACAGGGTTTTGTGGAATCTTGTCCAAGGAGATTCATTAATCTTCACATGCAAAGTCTCTTAAACTATCTTTGTTCTGCAATTGAAGACTCTGTATGCCTTGCAAGTAGATGAATAACAACAAATACCCTGCATCCACCTTAGGATCAAATTTTGGAGTTGATCCCTTGTGTTGAGAATAAAAAAGGGACACCCAAATGCTTTGAAAAATGAAATTAGAGGAGCCAAGTGATGGAGAAATTCATATGGAGTCTTCATCAACCTTGATTTACTAAGACTCTATTCTGCACATAGCAAGTTGTGTAACAGCTTCAGCCCAAAAGGTTAGTGGCAAACCAGAGGTCAGCCAGCATGGACCTTGCAGCTTCAATTAGGGTCCTGTTCTTTCTCTCCCCTACTCCATTTTGTTCTGGAGTCCTTGGTATTCTAAATGCATTTTGATTCCCTTTGAAAGATAGAAGTCATCAAGTGTATGGTTTCTGAATTAAGTTCCATTGTCACTCCTAATACACTTGACTGGAAGGGAATACTGCTTCTCAATACAACACAAAGTGAATAATCTTCTGAGCAACCTCATCCTTTGAATGTAGAAAGAAAGTCCCTACAAATCTGGAGTAATCATCCACAATTACCAGACAGTATTTCTTCTTTGCCATGCTCATTACTCTCACAGGACCAAATAGATCCATATGCAGTAATTGCAAGCAGGCAGTGGACTTAGGCTCTTCAATAGGAGGGAATGAGACTTTGTGCTGTTTCCTTTTAAACAAGCAGTGCAGGTTTCATCATAGTGGAACTCTTTATTGGTAAGCCTCTAACTAAACTATTGTGGATAAGCTGATTCATGTTTTTGGATTAACATGACCCAGCCTTCTGTGCCACAGTTTAGATTCTTGAGAAGAGGCTTTGGAAAATAGGCAAGGATTGCCTCTGAGATCTATTTTCTTGGAAAGATCTAAGGCATACACTCTTCCTGTTGTTGGCTCTTAGGAAAGTGTGATATCCAACACCTTATCAATCAAATGCAGAACTTGGATGACAGAATCCTACAGTTCTGACTTGTGAAGAGAGCAACATGGCCTTTATCACACATTTGACTGACACTTAAGAGATTGTACTTGAGATTTTCCACATGATTAACATCATCAAACTTGATTTCTCCATTGGAGACAAAACCATTTCCAATGATGGTTACCCCTAGCATCATTGCCAAAAGAAACAAACCCCTTCTTTCCTTGAGAGTAGTCATGAAGAAGAGAGCTGTTCCCAGTCATGTGCATAGATCCCCCACTGTCTACATACCAGATGCTACTTTGGCATGTTGGAGAACCCTGCAATAATAAACAATCAGTTAGTTTGGAGGACCCAAACCTTTTGGTTTTGGGCCTGGTCTCATCAACAGATGGTAAACTAATAGGTTATTGGAAACGACAGCCTGAGAGGAGAGGAAGAGATGGGAAGAAGAGGAATCCTTTGGCTTGGATCTCCTTTTATGTGGTTTCAACATAGGAGCATCTAATTGGTTAACTCTACCCAATAGATGTTGAACCATCATAACCAGCTGTGTCTGATTTTGTGATAAAAGCTTTCAGCTCATCAGACACATTGCTAGGGAGTTTGATAAGTTCCTATGTTGCACCTTCTTCTTCTGAGCTCTCAGCTGTCACCTGTTTAAACCCTTCCTTTTTGGATTTCTTTGTGGACTTAAGGGTTACAGGATTTGATGTTGCTGATACAAATGTGGTCTCAAACTCGTTTCATTTTTACCATTTCTCTTTAATTCTTCTTTATGTTTGAGTTTGGAACTCTTTTGTACCAGCAATAATCTGTAAGATGATTGAACAAACCACACTTCACATGGGTTCTTCTTCATCTTAGGTGATCATCAACTAAAGAGGGAGAAGAGAACTGAAGACTGCTCTTCAGTGATTTGGAAGCATTGTTTGCTTTCTTGACTTCCTCTTTAGTAGTCTTCAAACTCTTTCTACTGATAGTTTTCTTCTTTTCAGTACTGGACAGTAGTTGGAGTTTGACCTTCAGGTGTTATATCCAGCTCTCTAGTCCTTTCAGGACTTTCAGAATTAACTCCTGAGTTGATAAACTCATGGATCATGTGGAGTGTCAACAGTGGAACCATCAACATCAGCTGATAGTCTGAGAGGGCTTGATGCTGACTTCTACTTCTGATGTGCTGTATGAGAAAGTAGATCACATGATGTGATGGATGGTTATTACTCTCACCATCAGATTCTACCTCTGCTCTGGGAGTAAAATCTGTAGGGGAGCAGTGTGATTTTAACCAATGCCAAACTTTACATTGGAAGCAGATTGCTTACTAAGAAGCATTTCAAAACCTTTGCATGATTGTACCATCTATCACACTCTACCTGGGTGACTGCAAGGGTTTCTTTGAGATCTTTAATCTCTAGAAGTACTCTTCCCTAGCCTTATCATCAGTTATTTGGCATTTAAGTTTGTAAATCTCATCATCTTTCATTAAGCACAGACTCAAATTCAGCTTTGCTTTTGGAAATTATTTGTTCTAGCTCAATGTTCTTGTTGATTAAAGCTACATTTGCTTCTCTAATAGATGCAAATGCTGCTATGCATGTTCAGAACACAATTTGGCTTCTGCCTCAGAGGATACCTGCGATACCTTTGGTGTAGAGGCATTAGTGGATGAAGTATCAGCAGAATCCAAAGCCATAAGAGCTAGATTTCCAAAGGGACTTTCACCACCATGTTGACCAGCACTTGAGACAGTTGTTCATGACCAGACAAGTCATCTGGTAAATGCTCCAGTCAACAACTCCTGGGGTGAAGAAGCTGTGTTGTTGAGGGTGAGTTTGTTGATGAGTTAGGAAGGTTGTGGTTCAGGCAATGCTTGTGGTTGTTGTGCAATTGGAGCTTGAACAGGATTTGGTTGAGGCACATAATAGCAGGGATAAGGATATGACATTTGACCCTGGGGAACAAAGTATGCAGGAGATCTAGGATGTGAATGATGACCAGAACCAGCAGGATGTTGCCCTCTGTTTGTGGGACTAGTACTAGAAAAGTCATAAAGGGTGCAGAAGAGTTAGATCCAGTTGATCTACACTCTTGCAAAGTGTCCCAGCTTTGGCATTTGTGACACCTCAACTTACTCTTGTCAAACCAACTTTGGTTTTGGCAAAGAGTCATGGAAATTCCTGCCAGTTCTCTTATAGAACTTCTGAGATCTGATATAATCAATGCCATTTGACTCAGAATATCCATCTCTTCTAGATCATCATCAGCAATTCCTTTCAAATCATCCAGATGAAGCATAGATTGTCACTATTACTGCCAGAATGACTCTCAATACCAACAAATGCATGATCAGAACTATTGTAGAGAAATCAATATGCTCATCATAATTGCTTTAGATGCAGCATATTCTGACTCATGACCAACCAAGGCAGTATTCCCTGGTACAAAGTCATCAGTGAGCTTTCCTGATGAGGACAATTCCTCTTCTGCTCTATCTCTCTTTCGAATGTAAGCAGTTTCCCATGAAGTTGGGTGAGAGATAGGCTATCCAGATTTGCACTGGAGCGTAGGACAATAGTGTATGTGTCCATCTCTCAGGCAGTGATCTGAGCAACCGTTGTTCATCTGGCTATTGGTGTATTCCTGTTTCACCATTTCAGCTCAGATCAAGCAGGAAAAAACACTCAAACTGTTGAGTCAGTGTCTCACCCTTTCTATAGAGAATGTCTCATATTGTGGGCAAGGATTTCTCTATGTTTGCTAAGACTCATCTGTACCACCGAATTGTTCCTTCAGGGCATTCCAGAGATCATGAGCAGTTTCATGATGCATAAGCCCTGAATAGATTTCATTAGGCAGTGCCATGGCCAGAATTCCATGGGCTTTAGCATCAATCTCAAACAGTTTCCGATCTTCATCAGAGTATTGTTCCTTCTTCTTCGGAACCATTTGATTGGTTTCCGGATTGTTCACCATAGGCTTATGTGGTCCATGTACCATAGATATCCAACAACCTGAACTGTTAACAGACATGTGATGAAGCATTCTTCGTTGCCATATGTTATACTTGGTCCTAACCAGCATTGGAGGCTTGGTTGAGGAACCGGTATTGTGAGGATCATTAGAAGGAGTAGTCATCTCAGATTCAATCAAATTCACTTAAGCTATAACAAATTTAGAACAAAACACAACAACCAATTGAACCAGGAGAGATCTCAAAATAAATGAACGAAAGCGATAGAAATTCAATAATCTATAACCAGTTCTTGCGAATATGCTAATTCAATCAAACATAGATATCAATTAGTAGTTTCAATGATCAATTGTTAGATCGATCAATGATTAACCAGCTCTGATACCACTTGTTAGGATCAGTGATCTACTTTTGATTGATTTGAGAGTATAGCAGCGGAATTCTAACAACGAATTAGCCAATCACAAGAACGAAACGATATTCAATGAAGAACAAAAACGGTTATAGATAGAGAGAATTCTGCAAATAAATTTCATTCAATATTCGCTTTCGTGGTAACAGAATGTCACAGTTACAATTAGGTCGACACCTCTTATATAAGAGATGTGACATATGCTGATGTCACTTGATAGTGACATCTAACAGATTATTCCAACTGAAACACAACTACTGAAGATGTCAAAACAGCTGACATCTTCTTACAAAAATACTAAGTGTTATCAGTTACTATAGCTACTGAAAAACATAAAACTACTGAAACTACAACGACTGAAGAACAAGCTCTTCAGTCGTTTTACAAAACTACTGAAAGTAAAAGCATAAAACTACTGATATCACAACTACTGAAGAAGTACTCTTCAGCTGTTGTGACAAACTACTGAAACTTCAGTACTTGGTCTTCAGACTTGAATTTCAGACGTTTCATCAGCTGATGACTTCAGTAGATATCATCAGCTGATGTCTTCAGTCTTTGTCTTCAGACTTTGTACACCAGTTGTTGATCTTCAGTACTTGTAGACTCTTCAGCGGTGTACTTCAGTACTTTGGACTTCAGCTTCAGCACTTGTTTCTTCAGCTGTTCAGCTTCAGCACTTGTGTTCTTTAGCTGTTCAGCTTCAGCACTTTGTTTTTCAGCTGTTGAACTTCAGCACTTTAGTCTTCAGCTATTGAAGTCTTCAGCACTTGATCTTCAGTTGTTGGAGTTTTCAGCACATGTCGAACTGCTGATGAAGCTTCAGCAGTTGTTGTGATATCATGTGGGACTTAGAGGTTTTCTGATCTTGGATCATTGGTTCTTTTGGTCCAACAAAAGCAGATTCAAATATCTTGTGTATTCGTTACTATCTACCTACAAATCTAAGCTATTTATACTGAAAACACAAAGTAAAGGAACTAACAAATTACAGAAATAGTCCCTATACTATTACAAAATATCAAAAGACAAATAAAGACCACATGTTAATCTTTCTTAGAGCACTTGACAATACTCCCCCTAAGATTGACATGGTCTTCAGTCTTCAAAATCTTCAAGCTTGAATGCTAACTCTATCTTCAATTCTATCTTCATCCTTGACTTCATCATCCAAGAAATCTGTTGGTTCTTCTTTGACTTTGAACATTGGCTTCTGTATGTACATATCTAACTCTTTCAAAGCTTTTGATATAGCAGACTTAAATTTACTTGCAAGAATGCCTTGTTCTGGTTTAGCTTCATTTGTTTTAATCTCCGTCTTGTCCATTCTTTCCATGTATCTTTTGAAAGACATGAAATATCAATGTTAGCATATAACTCAATAGGTTTGTTACTTTCCTTTGAGTACACTTCTAAGACCCCTTTCCTTGATATTCTCATGAATTCAATATCTTTAATATCTTTCTTAACAATGTTAGCATACGCAAGCGCTTTTCTCAAAGAAATCCTTTCCATAGCAGCATTCATCACATTGATAATAGAATGAAATATTTCTTGTCTTGCTCAGCCATTTCAGGAGAAACTTTCTCAAATTTTTGTACTGACAAAAATGAGATATAACTTGGATGTAACAGTTTTAGCTCAAAAACTCCAAATAACGTAATCATGTCCTCATCCCATCTTTCTAGATTTCGGACTAACTTCAGCTCAAATGTCTCAGTGTTATAAAACCATCTGAGAATTGGCTTTGAGTTTTGATTACCGTCATCACTTTTAGTCCAGGAGTTGTAACTTTTTCAAATATTTATTATAGAATTCTATCAACAAATGTTGTTCTTCTGATTGAACTCCCTTAAGTTTCTTGTTTTTCTTCAAAGTAACAAAATACTCCTGTCTTCTTGATCACATCTTGTGTTAAAAAAATTACTTGATCTATCCAATCCACGTCTTAATAATGAAGGGGATTTAACATGTTTATCAAAGCTCATATTCTCTTGTGTTATATGAAAATGCAGCGGATTTAAAATTTTGAAACATGATGGAGACAAAAGGGAGCCAAAATCGGCCGCCCCTTTGGTCTTGGATAAACCCCTTTTTTGGTTCCAAGGCCATGCAATAACTCCACTCAAGAACACTCTTGCATACTCTTGATTCTCTCACACACACACAAGAGAAGCTCTCTCTCTTTTCTTACTCAAAAATCTCGGTTTTGAGCAAAAGGAATCAGGAATTTTCAGCTTTGAAAAGAAGTGTCTTGGCTGAAAAGATTCAACTAGAGGAGAGCTCTTCAGTTGGTGTTGCAAGCCCTAGCAAAGGAAGGTGTTTGTACAAGCTTGGGGTATCACTCCATGAGGTTTTCTTGGTTGAAAACTCAGCCACAAAGTCATCTTTCACAACTCTCATCTTTGGGTTTTAGGAAGCTACAAGGTTGTAATACTTCTAAGTATCTTATGTCCTTTGTTGTATGCATTTGTAATGATCCATGGCTTGGGGTTCTTTATTAAATGGGTTAATAATCATCTTATTATCATGTTTTAAAATATAAATCCTGTTCATTTGCAAAAGCAATGATTTAGAAAACCCGGTTTCTAAATTGGTGTTTATATTTATTGTGATATTATCAACAAATAAATATTTGTCGGTGTTTGTTTGGCTTGTTATTGGGTATGACCCGACTTGTATCATATCACACTAGCCACATCAATTTAATATGTATCTTGGGCAGATCAATTCTTTCAATCTCCCACTTGCACAAGATTCATAGAAGATTGATGCAAGCAGCAAATAACGCCTAGCAACGGTTTGCTACCCCTAATGTATATAACTAAGTGCCATTCAATAACATCATCCTTTTCAAGTACCTTACTTGAAAATGTTTTAGGTGAATTAATCATCTATCCTTTTGTACAGATGTCATATTAAATCCAAGAGACAACAATTGTCATTCTCTGATGATTTAACTTTAACAGGCCTTAGACATCTAACTCTCAACGAATAAGAGGAACAAATTCCATCTTGACTACATACATCTCTCACAATCACCTCATGTCATACCTGAACTCAGCCTTATGTACTGCCATTTCAGAACAGCAAAGGACTAAGTCAAAGTACAATACTTGGTGAATATCAAGACCTAATATGTATCTCAGGATGAGGATACAATGATATTCACCTTTACTCAAAATCTCTTATGACTAATCAGAAAGATTCCATGCAGAAATAATGAGAGCGGGTCAGTCCAATATCTATATGCCATAGACATCAATGAACCTTTGGTAGCAACCTCTTGCTCTATATTCATACCTTATGAATATCAACCAATCCAAGTTCATTATAGTCTTACATTCATGGTTGTTCCCACAAGTATGATCGACTACGGACGTTGGATAATTCATTTATTCACAGATTTAAACATGCTAAAATAGAAGAACAAATGAAATTTACCATATAATTAAGTCAAATAACATTAGTTCCAATATCCAAATACAAAATACAACATCAAACCCAGTCACTAGAATATCTAAGTCCCATGGCACAAACATGACCTTCATGCTTTGCCTTTTCAAGGAGCTTTGTGAGTGGATCCGCAACGTTTTTATCAGTAGGACTTTGCGAATACATATCTTTCCTTTTGCAACTTCATCCCTTTTGTAGTTGAATCTCCGTTCAATGTGCCGAGTCTTTTGATGAGCACAAGGTTCCTTGATTTGAGCAATCGCACCCTCGTTGTCACAAAAGATCTCTAGGGGATCCTGAATGGAAGGGACTACCCCTAGATCGGCTATGAATTTCTTCAGCCATGTAGCTTCCCGTGCTGCCATTGAAGCGGCGACGTATTCTGACTCTGTAGTGGACAACGCTATGACTTCTTGCTTTGAGCTTTTCCAAGAAACAACTCCCCCATTCAGAATAAAGATGTACCCCGATTGAGATCGTGAATCATCACGATCGGTTTGGAAACTTGCATCCGTGTAACCTTTTACAACGAGTTCCTCTTCACCAGACCCGTAGATCAAGAACATGTCCTTAGTCCTCCTTAGGTACTTCAGAATGTTCTTGACAGCCATCCAATGACTATCACCAAGATTTTGCTGGTATCTACTTGTCATGCATACATTGCATATCATCTGTATACATGATGGATCCTATAGCAGATGCATATGGGATTGCCTTCATTCTATTTTGCTCTTCCTTTGAGCTTGGACATTGAGTCGTACTCAATATTGTCCCTCTCTGAATAGGTACAGTACCTTTCTTAGAGTTTTCCATCTTGAACCTTTTCAAGATTTTGTCAATGTATGCACTTGATTCAAACCAAGTAGCCGTCTTGATCTATCCCTATAGATCTTTATTCCCAGAATATAGGCGGCTTCACCAAGATCCTTGATGGAAAAACAACTTCCAAGCCAGGTTTTTACACCTTCCATGGTTGGAATGTCGTTTCCAAACAGTAGTATGTCATCAACATATAATACTAGGAAGGTTATTGTGCTCCCACTAGCCTTCTTATACACGCAAGCCTCATCAGCATTTTTGATGAAGCCAAATTTCTTTACTTCATCATCAAATCGGTGATTCCAACTTCTTGATGCTTGTTTCAATCCATTGATTGATTTCATTAACTTGCATACTTTATTAGGATATTTTGGATCGACAAAACCTTCAGGCTGAACCATATAGACATCTTCCTCAAGATATCCATTTAGGAAAGCGGTTTTGACATCCATTTGCCAAATCTCATAATCATAATGAGCTGCTATGGCAAACAATATCCTTATAGACTTAGCATTGCAACAGTGAGAAGGTTTCATGATAATCAACCCCTTGAGTTTGAGTGAAACCCTTTGCTACAAGTCTAGTTTTGTAAGTCCCAAGTTTCCATGCATATCAGTTTTCTTCTTGAAAACCCACTTACTTCCAACTATTTTGGAATTAAGAGGTGGCACAACAAGTTCCCAAACTTGATTGTCATACATGTATTGCATCTCAACGTTCATGGCCTCAAGCCATTTGTCACAATCCAAATTGGACACTGCATCATGATATGTGGTTGGTTTATCTGAATCCACCACATAGCATCCATCCATGAAAAATCCATATCTGTCAGGTGGATTACTAGTTCTACCACTTCTGCGACGTTTTTGTGTATCGATCAACTGCTTGATCATCCTCAACATCCTCATGTTGAGTGCTAGTTTCAACCAAACGTGCACCGGGCTATGTTTCTTGATCCTCCTCAAGATCCACTGTTCTACTGCCAGTTCCTTCCATAAGGAACTTTGTTTCTAAGAACTCACCCTTTCTGGCAACAAACACCTTTTGTTCTAGTGGGTCATAAAAATATATCCATAGAATCTCTAGGATATCCAATAAAGATACACTTGGTGGATCGGACATCTAATTTGTTTGGGGTGGGAGTCTTAACATAAGCCTCACAACCCCAGACCCTTAAGTACGATAGGAATGGAACTCTTCCATGCCATATCTCAAAAGGTGTCTTTTCCACCTTTTTGTTGGGGCGATATTCAGAATACGGCCGTGGAGAGCAAAGCGAAACCCCAGAATGATAGAGGTAATGTGCTTCTAGCCATCATAGATCGAACCATATCCAATAAGGTTCGATTCCTCCTCTCAGACACACCATTATGTTGTAGTGTTCCAGGTGGAGTGAGTTGTGAGACAATCCCACACTCCTAAGATGATCTTGAAAAACATCACTTAGGTATTCACCACCTCTATCGGTGCGGAGAATTTTAATTGACTTGTTGAGTTGATTTTCCACTTCATTCTTGAAGATTTTGAACATTTCAAAAGCTTCATCTTTGTGCCTTAATTAGTACACGTACCCATAGCGACTATAATCGTCGGTAAAGGTAATGAAGTATCTTTCACCATTCCTAGTCATTGGCTTAAAATGACCACATACATCCGAATGTATGATACCTAATAAATCTTTTGCCCTTTCGTTAGTTCCACTAAAGGGTGCCTTAGTCATTTTTCCTTGTAAACAAGATTCACATACATCAAATGAATCACATTCATTTGTTTTAGAGACCGTCTTTTGAAGTGTTTGTATACGTTTCTTGTTTATATGACCAAGACGGCAATGCCAAAGGTAGTATCACTCAAATCTAATTTGAGTCTTTTGGTGGTTGCTTGGTATATTGAGCTATCATATTGTACGTTTTCATGAACCAATTCATAAATACCATTACAAGGTATAGCCTTAAAATAAAATACATGATTTAAAGAAACATGAATATCCTTGTCAACAAACTTGAAATCATAATCATATTGTCTTAAACGGGAAACAGAAATTATGTTCCTAGTCAAACTAGGAGCATATAATACATTGTTTAAAATAACTTCCAAGCCACTTGGAAGCTTCAAAATGTAGTCTCCTTGGGCTTCAACGTGAACCTTTGCACCATTGCCCATGAAGAGACTTATTTCCCCTTTTGCATAATGCTCATTTCTTTTGAACCCCGGCAATAAATTGCAAATGTGAGTTCCACATCCGGTATCTAATACCCATGTGTTAGAAGAAATAACATTTAGCTCAACATGTATCATGTAAATTATACCTGAGGTTTGCCCGACATCCCTCTTTTCTCTCAACTCTTTGAGATAGACTGGACAATTTCTCATCCAATGCCCTATCTCACCACATTTAAAGCATGGGTCGTTAACATCAACCTTTTGATTTTTCTCCTTGGGCTTCGGAGGTTCCGCCCTAACAACCATCTTCCCCTTTCCCTTTGAGTGCCCCTTTCCTTTGGCAACAGTTGTCTTAGGAGGGGGTAGAGACCTTCTCCTTCTCCCACCTTCATTAATGGTGAGAACGGGTAAAACCCTTTTACCCATTCCCGCCTCAGCTGATTTGAGCATCGAATGAAGTTCATTTATGGTCTTGTCCCATCCATTCATGTTGTAATTCATGATGAATGCCTCAAACCTTTTAGTTCGGCCATTAAGGATCAAATCCATGGCCAACTCCTTTGAGACAGGACAATTTAGCCTTTGAAGGCGGTCGATGTGGCTTTTCATCTTAAAAACATAAGATGAAACTATTTGGAATTCTTCCATCCGACATGCATGAAGCGCTCGAACCGTTTCGAAGCGCTCCACTCTAGCTTGTTGCTGGAACGTTTCCCGCAACTGAGTGATCATGTCATAGGCTCCATGGAGCTCATACTCCTTTTGGAGTTCGGGTGTCATACTTGCTAGCATTAAGCAAGAGACTTGGACGGAGTCTTCCACATATTTAACCCATCATTATAGGCCTCCACATCCTCCTCGTTAGGTTCATCGGGAATGGGATCATCAAGAATGTAGGCCCGCCTTTCTTGCTTGAGAACAATTCTCAAGTTGCGGTACCAATCCATGAAGTTGTTAGGTGTTAGACGATCCCTTTGAAGGATCGCCCTAAGGGATTGGTTGTTTTGGTTAGGAACATCATTATTAGCGTTGTTGTTGTCGGCCATCTACAAGATTTTACAAAGTCCATTTTAGTAATCGTTGATATAATTGTATATCTCATTTATTAATACCCTTTATGTCTCATAGACTATTAATAAATAAAATTTAGAATCCAACGTTATATTTAAATATTGGTTAGGTGACCTTTATCCCATTATTTAAATAAAAAAGGTAGTCATAAATGACAATTGCAACCTATTGCAACTTCTAGTGGTATGGGATCGTTGAACATCTTATGTTTATAACGGCATGTTTATCCCATCAACACCTTTTATAAAACACATTTTAGGTGATCCATTCAATATTTTATAAATCAAGTCGTCCTACTTACACACGTATGAGTTTACTACATAAGTGGTTAGGTGACCTT
This sequence comes from Flaveria trinervia, assembly GCA_025506515.1. Classification (NCBI taxonomy): domain Eukaryota; kingdom Viridiplantae; phylum Streptophyta; class Magnoliopsida; order Asterales; family Asteraceae; genus Flaveria; species Flaveria trinervia. The sequence goes on from JACCIX010000879.1 coordinate 157,573, forward strand.
TATGCCACAAACATGGTATTCTCACCTCAAGTTACAAGTTCCCTCAAAGTGGTTAGGTGACCTTTATCCCACTAAGAGTTTGCAAGTGACCTAAGTGTTGTGTAAAAGGATGGTGTTTAACTTGTTTTCAAAAGGGATTTATAATTTCACAATTCTTGTTTTAGAAACCATGTACCATATGATTGTATGCATTCAACCATATGGTACCCATTTGGTTCTTTTAAATAAAACCCATTTTATTTTGCAAACCATTAACTCCTTTTATAGAACCATTCTATTTTGCTTAATGATTTGTGAACCAATTCTTGTTATAGCTTGTTCTAGTTGATGGTTTGTTAATCACATCCAAATATTCAAAACAAAACAACATCATAATCATTCAACCAAGCATAACCAAAACAATGCATATATGCATAACAAAGCATACTAAGTTGAGCACACTTGTTTAGCCAAAACAAGTGTGTCAAAAGGTCTTGTCCTAAGGGTTAAGAACATGGCACATGGTTGACAAAAGGAACTCCCACTTGAAACCACATCTTCAAGCATTCTCTTTGTCCATCTTTTCTTCAAATATTGATCTTGAGCATCCTTACAAAATATGTATCCTAATACATTTTTCTAGTAAAGATAAACTCCTATTCTATTTATTACAAACCATATGAATGAATAGATTACAAAACAAGACTTGAAAGAAAAAAAAAATATGCCCAAATGAATATAACATGACAACCAATCATTCAATCCAAATGGTCTAGGCTTTGTTATGCATAATCAACAACACATGTTCAAACATACACAAGATAATCGATTTTGGTAGCCCCTTAGAGCCCATGTTCTTGGCCAACATTAACCAAGAACAAATGGGTTTAGAACATATAAACAAACATCTAATAATCTAGAGTTTTAAAGATCCTTATATGCATAAAGTAGCATCTTTAAAACACCAAAAAAGGGGGCAAAATCCAGCCCTCTAACTCACGGATTTTGGGTGTCTAGCACCACAAAACCGTGAACTAGTAAGAGAGAAAACATGTATGCATATGTATAAGTGGCTCTTGATGCCATTGAAGGGGATTTAACATGTTTATCGAAGCTCATATTCTCTTTTGTTATATGAAAATGCAGCGGATTTATATTTTAAAACATGTTAATAAGATGTTTATTAAACCCATTTAATAAAGAACCCCAAGCCATGGATCATTGTACAAATGCATACAACAAAGGACATAAGATACATAGAAGTAATACAACCTTGTAGCTTCCTAAAACCAAAGATGAGAGCTGTGAAAGATGACTTTGTGGTTGAGTTTTCAACCAAGAAAACCTCAAGGAGTGATACCCCAAGCTTGTACAAACACCTTCCTTTGCTAGGGCTTGCAACACCAACTTGAAGAGCTCTCCTCTTGTTGAATCTTTTCAGCCAAGAACACTTCTTTTTAAAGCTAAAATTCCTGATTCCTTTTGCTCAAAACCGAGATTTTGAGTAAGAAAAGAGAGAGAGCTTCTCTTGTGTGTGTGTGAGAGATCAAGAGTATGCAAGAGTGTTCTTGAGTGGAGTATTGCATGGCCTTGGAACCAAAAAGGGGGTTTATCCAAGACCAAAGGGGCGGCCGATTTTGGCTCCCTTTTGTCTCCATCATGTTTCAAAATTTAAAAAAAAAAATATACTCTTGCATCCTTATAATGTAAAATTAAACCATTTTAATTTTATATCACTAACACACACACTATTATTTGTCATTGTTTAACTAATTTAAAAATGAACAAATAATCCCATATGAACAAAATATATATATATATATATATATATATATATATATATAACTTGTTCATTTGCAAAAGCAATGATTTAGAAAACCCGGTTTCAAATTGGTGTTTATATTTATTTGTTTTGATCTAATCAACAATAAATATTTGTCGGTGTTTGTTTGCTTGTTATTGGGTATGACCCGACTTGGATCATATCACACTAGCCACATCAATTTAATATGTATCTTGGGCACATCAATTCTTTCAAATAATTCCACAAACATCTTCCCACGCTTGATTAGTATGATTGATCAGACGTAATCTATTAAGCTCTTTTAAGTCTTGCACAGGAAGTTTTATGATACTGGAGTAAAAATAATAAACATCACATACAACATTTACTCTCTTTATCAAGAAGGCATCAAACACTTCATCATACTTCCATGCAATGATCTTTACTTGGTTTGTCAAATTTGGAGCAATCATTGCATTCAACAGTTCAGCAACTGATTGTCCTTTTTGCAATATATTTCTTACAAAGTCTTCGGTTGTTCTTGAACTATTAAGAATATGCCTTTGTTCAGTTGATGCTTTATAAGTTTGTCTTTCTGGATCAGCAAACATTTCTATCAATTCTTTTCTATGAGCATGAGCATCATCAAATCTTGACATTTGTTTTATCTCCCGAGGCTTCAACATTCTTGTTCTTTTTGTTATTTCAAGATACTGAGGGTTATATGTATCAAGTCAACCACTATCTCATTTGGATCTATTGAAGCAACTGACTCAGCATAGATACATTTCTCGTATTCATCATTAATTTGAGAAACAGTCAGTCCATCCAAATACACTCGATTGTATTTCATGTTCACAAGATACTTATATTTTTCTTCAAAATCCTGTGGTACTTCATCTTGTTCTTGTATATATTCTTGTGAAGAGAAATGTGACACAAATTCAGCTTCATCAATATCTTCATTCTTAAGAACTTCATCATACCAATCATCATTATATATTTCTTCAATATCAACTAAAGCATCAATCTGTTCTTGAACATTTTGCTCTTCAACCAATTCTTCAGTTCTTTGAATTTTAGACGAGGATTCAGTTTGATCAACATCTTTTAATTTATTTACTTTCCGTTTGCCTTTTCTTTGCTCAAGATTTTCTTCAATATGCACCTTAGTACTAATCACATGTACTGGAGATATAGTTTTCTGAGCTTCTCTTTCCTTTATCAATTTAGCTTTAAGATTTTCATTTTCTTCAGCTAACTTCTTGAATTTCTCCTCAAGACTATCATAATCTTTAATCATAACTTCAAAGTTCTTTATCACATCTTCTTTATCTTGGGGAAAACTAACAATCTTTTCATCTTTTAACACATTTTCTTCAGACAACTTTAAATTTTCATCTTTGAGCTTTTGAATTTCTTTTTCACAAGAACTGATTATCTCTTTCATTCTTTCATTTTCAACTTTCAACTCTTCAATCTCTTTTTCTTTGTTTACATTTTCTTCTTTCAGTCTTTCAATCTCATCAACTTCAACTATTTCCTCTGTTTGTATAGACACATTGTGTGACATACTAACAGGGATTTCTTCTGCTCCTTCATTTGTATCAATTTCAAATATTTGATTGAATGTAATATCAATGATAAAATCAGAATCAGATGTTTGATTTTGAGAATTCCTTTCTGTTACAGCTTTCTTAACATTTTTTTCAATCATAGCCTGTGGCTCATTTTCAGTATCTTCAACATTCCCTTCTTCATTTCCTTCTTGATTTACTTTAGTGATATAATTATTGTCATCATCATCATCATCACTTTCTTCACTTGATGAAACTTCAGACATATCATCATCACTTTCTTCATCAACTTCTACATCTTCAATCAGATCATTTGGATCTATTGGTTCTTCTTCAGTTAGATGGAAGTGTGGCTGAGTAATATCAACTTCATCCATTGATACATTCCTGATATAATCAAAAACTGGAATGTTTTGAGCACCAGTGATCATTTCCAGTCTTTTGTACACACTCTCTGACATGTACTCTAGCTGAATGTTATCACCAATAACTTCTTCAGCATACAAATCTGGATTTGCATCATTAATGAGAGGTTGAAGAAATCTTGGGTACATGAGATACTTATGCCTTACTCCTCTTTCCATATTAAAAATGAATCCATTCATTATGCACTTAGCCATATTAAATCTTCTTTTTGTGGATAAGGCTACAATTGGAGATGCAATGTCAACAGGGAATGAATCCCAACCGCACTTCTTTTTGACATGCAATGTTGAAAGATATAGCATAAAAGCTTCCAATGCTTAAATACACGAGCTCTGAAAAATTGTTTCTTAGGGAAATGATCAGGATGACCCATCTGTAGAAAAACTTCTCTACACTCATTAAATGTATATTTAGATAAATCTTCAGGATCATTATCTCCCAGTCTTAAAGCTTGTCTAATTGCTTCTTCAGAAACTTCAAGCATTCTTTCTGAAGTGATAAAGGCTCTTAAGACTTTATTTCCTTGATCATCTCTTTCAACTTGAGCAGTTCTTCAGAACTTTTTAATCATTCTTCTATTTATCATAGGCCTTGCACACATGGCATACACATATTTTGTTCTTAGTAAGAATCTGATAATATCTTCATATCCTGTAGCTTCTCTGTTTTCATCATCTAAGAAAGCAGCTACATTGTGTTTTGGCTCAAATTTTAATTCTGCCATCTGCAAAACACAACAAAAGAATTATGAGAACATTGAATATTGATTTAATGAAATTTATTTCTATATATGACTTTAAATTTTTTTAACATTTGAATTTGACCTTTTTATTTTTACTTTTATTTTTACTATCGAATTAAGATTTCAATTTGTATTACTTTTGAATTTGTATGATTTGACTTTTGAAATTTATCTTAATTCATTTTGAATTAATTATTTAACATTTCAATTCTGATTTAATTTTATTTTTTTTTTATTTTTGTTCAAAAATTGATTGTCTGTTCATCTTCTTCTTCTTCGACTATGCAAAGTCGACTGATTTCATCATAAGAAAAATTTGACTTTACATGAAAACAATACATCAACAGACTCGCAAATGTGTTCTCATCACTAATCCAGTATCAATTTTTGATATAATACTTATTTGATCTGTTTAAACTTGGATTATATTGGTTCGAACGCCCAAATAGCATTCAACCGTCTCTTACAAATCACTGATTTAATCCAAAATTTATGTATTTGAATCACAAACTTACGTTTATATATTCAAATGAAATGTATACTCAAAGGATTTGATTGATTTCAGATGAAATAAGGTTGTGTTTATGCTCGACAGACGTAGTTCAAGGGTTTTGGTTCTGAGAATTTTGAAGTGTGAATGAAAAATACGTATAAGTGTTCAATATATAAGTGAAATTTTAGGCACATGAGCCCTGTTCGGGCGTATGGTCCCTGTTTGGGCGTATGAAAACCTAGAATTCACTTATTTTGTTAGACGCATGAGCACTATTGTGCCTTTTAAGTCAGACGCATGAGAACTGTTTAGACGCATCAACACTGTTTAGGCGCTTTTGCACTGTTCAGTCGCATGGACTTTGTAAAACGTCTAACACTTAAAATTTTGAAACTATGCAGATGCATGAAACATCACATACGTCTAACACACTTTTTAGACGCATGGGATTATCACAAATGCTCAACCCTTGTAATTTTCAGACGTATTACAACTATTTAGACGCATGGGAATGAATCAAACATTTGTATAATCCTGAAAATTTCATCATGCTCCTATTGAGGCGCATGTGCACTGTATAGGTGCATGAGTTGAATTTCATGATTTAAACACTTATGATTTCCAATTTCTTCACTTTCACACTTTTACCATTTAGATCACTAAATTTTGAACTTTTTGCATTTTGCACTATCAATTCAAAAAAAAATTTTGTTTATTTTTTTTATTTTATTTCTTTTTGAATTTCTTTTGTCCCTTCATTTTAGTCTCAACATAAAATCAAATATCATCTAATTTTCAACTTAAAAATCATTTATTTGCAAAGATTATGTATATTCATATGTAATTTTCAAACACATTCTTTTTCAGTTTACACAAATACTTGAACATAAAGCATCATCCTTTCAATTCAACATTTCAAAATTTGATTATGATTATTGAATATTTTCTGAGAACAACTCTTTCATTTATTACTCCCGCTAAACTTTAAAGTTTGAAAAATTTATAGGTTTCTTATGAAAGAGAATAAGATCACACAACACATTGTGACATTGCCTTCACACACAAAGACATGCATAAAAGGAAAATGAATATAGAATTGAAAATCTAAAAATTAAACATAGAATAAATGTCTGCAGAGAGATCATATTAATGATGATCAGCACATTAAAATAAAATAAATGTGGAGAGTCATAGAAAATGAATAAATCCTGATCAAGTGTGTTCAGGTCAGTGATGTCACAGCAAAGGAGACACAAGATCTAAGGACAGACAATGAGTGTTTTTGACACAACTATCAACTTACTTACTTTTCAATTCTTGGATTGATTAGTGTTGATTTAGATATGACATGATGTAAAGCATACAAAGACTAAGAGAATTCAACTATCATCAAGAAATGTAAGAAAGAACACATGGTCAACTTATTACCAGAAACATAAATATCACCAGAGTTCATGTTACTTAGTTAATAGAGTATGATCATGGATAACCATTTGATCAGCTCTTGACTATTCATTTGAATAGGTTGTGCACATTGGCATCTCTTTGCATCAAAAAGAGAATCCAGGTCTGTAATGACTTACAACAAAGGATATCTCAGTACTTCAGGTCTATAATGACTCATTACAAAGAAGTGAAAAGATGCTTTGTAACAGATCTCATGATTTCACATAGTTTCAACAGGTGTAAGAGGTGTATCTTAACAAACATTCATTCTGATAAGCTAAAGCAACTCAAAAGTACTTAGATGAATACACACAAGCATGTATGTTTAGTTTGATCACAAGAATTTACTTTTTCAGTATAATAGTCAGATATTGTCTACACATCATATCTGATCATGTCTTGACTTTATTAATGAGTGAAGTATGCAACTGACCTCACTAAGGTACTATCATTTCTCACATGTTGCAGAACATAATCCTTTCTAAAAGAAAAACTCTATTTTTGTATTTTTATATATATAGTTTTGAATTTGATTTTTCTATGAAAAACATAAATTCACACACACACAAAATATAAACAGGAAATTAACAATGAGAGTATCACTTATTATGATTTTTTGATCTAGGAAGATCACATATGATTTATAAGACCAATTGATTCTACTAAATACTCAAACCGTCCTGGTAGGAAGGCTTTAGTAAATAGATCTGCCAATTATTTTTCCGTTGCAATTTGAATCAATATGATTAATCCTTTTTCAGAGTTATCTCTAAGAAAATGATATCGAATTTCGATATGTTTTGTTTTTGAGTGTTGAACAGGATTAGCTATTATGAACATAGCAACTGTGTTATCAATATAGATTGGTGTTTTAAGAAAGTTGAATACATAATCTAGTAATTGATTTTTCAACCAAAAGATTTGAGAACATCCTGCTGAGGAAGCAATGTACTCAGCTTCTGCAATTGAAACAGAGACATTTGTTTGTTTCTTGCATTGCCATGAGACTAATCTAGGACCAAGAAATTGACACCCACCGAAGTACATTTTCTATCTTGACAACATCCACCATAATCACTATCAGTATATCCATATAATTCAAAATTTCCCTCGTAAGGATACCAAAGCCTAAGGCTGGTTTACCTTTGAGATACCTTAATATTCTTTTGACAGTAATTAAGTGGGATTCTTTCGGGTCTGATCGATACCCGGCACATACACAAACAGCATACATAATGTCTGGTCTAGATGCAGTAAGATACATCAAAGTTCCAATCATTGATCTGTATGACATTTGGTCAATAGATTTTCCTTTTGGATCAGGTTCAATCTTGGTGTTAACATCTACTGGAGTTTGTATGGACTGACAGTCTTGCAACTTAAATTTCTTTAAGAGCTTGTCAACAAACTTTTCTTGATTGATGAAGATTCCATCTGTAGTTTGCTTGACTTGAAGTCCAAGAAAGAAATTAATCTCTCCATAGAACTCATTTGAAATCAAGATTTCATTATTTCTTCAAATTCATTGCACAATTTTGGACATGTAGAACCAAATATGATATCATCAACATACACTTGTACACATAAAAGATCATTATTATCCTTCTTTATGAATAAAGTTGGATCAATTTTCCCTCGTGTGTATCCATGTTGGATTAAGTGTTGTGATAACGTCTCATACCAAATTCTAGGGGCTTGATGAAGCCCATATAAGCTTTACTCAGTTTATACACTCGATGTGGAAATTGTGCATCCTTAAAGCCTGGAGGTTGCTTCACAAACACATCATCAGTGATTGGACCATATAGAAATGCACCCTTTACATCCATTTAATACACCTTGAATTTCATGAATGAAGCATAAGCCAAAAAACTCGAATTGATTCAAGTCTTGCAACTAGTGCAAACACTTCATCATAATCTATACCTTCTTCCTGTGTGTATCCTTGTGCAACAAGTCTCGCTTTGTTCCTTATTACAACACCACGATCATCAGTCTTATTTCTAAATAACCATTTCGTGCCAATTACATTTTCTCCTTCAGGTAGATCCACCAAATTCCACACTTCTTGTTTGCGGAATTGAAGTAATTCTTCTTGCATGGCTTCTATCCAACCATTGTCCTTTAATGCTTTGGTAACATTTTTAGGAACAATTTGAGAAAAAAAACAAGAGTATAAGCATACGTTTGCTTGTTCTGATTTACTCCTTGTTGTTCTCTCATTCAATGAACCAATAATCCGAGAAATTGGATGATTCTTGTGAATGCGAGATGTAGTAATCTCATCACATTGAACATTAAAATCCAGATTTGTTGATTCAAGTTGGAAAACTCATGTATCAAAGTAGAAGAATGTGGATTGAAATTTGGAACTTGAGTAGGTGAGTTGACAAAGTAATCAAAGTTACCTGTATCAACTACATCACCTGAAATGGATGATGTTCCAGACTCAGGTATCACAAACTCATTACCATCATTAGGAATATTTTGTGATTCTTCCTGATTAATTGACTCTGAATGATCTGAAACTGTATTTTCACCGTATTGAATTGTTGAATCCTTGGCAAATGATAAAAATGGGTAGTCTGAGTTTGAATCATCTGGGTCATCAGAATCTGAATCTTCACTGAAAGATCCAAGATCTCCTTTTGAGTTCTTCTTATCTATAGAATTAAGACAATTTGATTGATCAAACAAATTGGATTGAAAAGAGTTTGATAATGAATCTAGATCAAATAACCATGCAGGACCATTTGAAACTGATGGAAAAGAATTTTCCATAAACTTAACGTTGAATGTTTCAAGGATTACATTCGTCCTAGAGTTGTAGACTCGATAGGCTTTTGAAACTGATGAATATCCAATGAAAAATCCATTATCAAATTTTGCATCAAATTTTCCTAATTGATCACTTGAATTAAGAATCATAACACGACAACCAAATGATTTTAAAAAATTTATGTTCGGTTTTCTGCCAAACATTAACTCATATGGAGTTTTCAGTTTATCTTTGACGATTAAGATTCGATTATGAATGAAACATGCAGTTGATATTGCTTCATCCCAAAAAGTGATAGGTATTTTTGCATCAGCTAACATAGAACGAGCAGCTTCAATCAGTGTTCTATCTTCCTTTCAGCAACTCCATTTTGTTGAGAAGTTCTAGGAGCACTGAACTGATGAGCTATCCCTTTCTGTGCACAAAACATTTCAATGTTAGCATTTTTAAATTCTGTTCCATTATCACTTCTTATTATTTTCACTTTGTTGTCTAATTGATTTTCAACTTTAATGATAAATCCTTTTAATAGTTCAGCTATTTCAGATTTGGCATAAAGAAAGAAAACCCATGAAAATCTTGTAAAGTCATCAATGATAACTAAACAATATGATTTTCATCCAATACTCTTGACGTTTGTTCGTCCAAAAAGGTCCATATGTAACATCTGAAGAGGTTTGGATGTTGAGTTTATAGGCTTGGACTTATAAGACGCTCTATGTTGCTTTCCTTCAAACATGCTGAGCAGTGATCATTAGTTGCAAACTTCTTGGATGGAAGTCCAATGACATGATTTCCTGCTACAAGCTTGTTATGTTCTTGAAATTTGAATGACTGAGACGTCTATGCCAAAGCTGGCTTTCATCATTTGATGTCTTTGCAACTAGCCATGTTGTTTCAGTTGAAGGATCAACTTGAGACATATCCAATTTGTATACATCTCTGTCTCTCTCAGCTGTAACAATCACCCAATCTTTGCTTATCTTGAAACCTGGTTTCAAAACATAACAGAATGAATTATCAAACAGAAATAGAATAAGATTTGTCACGTATTTGAGATACGCTTAAAAGATTAAAGTTCATCTGTGAACAAAAGTTGACTTTATCAAAGCTTATTATCCCATTGGATACTCTTCCTTTTCCAGTTATTTTTCCTCCAGCATCACCACCAAAGGCGACATGAGTTCCATCTTTTGACTTAAAATCTTGTAACAAGGCAGTATTGCCTGTCATGTGCCGACTACACCCACTATCCACATACCATGTATTGATTGGTCTTTTTGGGCGTACCTGCACTACAAAAAAGTTAAGTTGAAATATCTACCCAAGCCGAAATGGTCTTGGGCTTTCCAATTTATTAACAATTGTAATATTTTTATAATGAAGATTATTCAAATCAGGTTTATTTTTGATGAATTTACCAATTTTATTCTGAAAATTGTTTGATTTATTTTTGTGAACAATCATACCATTCGGTTGATCATCTTTTGAAATGTATTGATGTCTAACATTTTTATTAGTCATCCTTACGAATCTTGGTATAAAGTGTTCTTGCATATTATGTTTTGAGCTCATATAGTTTTTCTTAAGAAAAGATCTCAAACCTACATTAGGTTGATTAATGTCTCTTTGAACAATCTGCTTATGTTTGATTTCTCAAATACTGTAGATTAGCAAATCCTTTGCTTATGTTTGATTTTGCAAAGTTTCTAGTGAGAGATCTATTTCGAAAGTAACAATTTGCAGTGTTGTGAGTCTTTTCATCACAATAAGTACAATATTTGTTATAGTAACAATCTACTGTCGAATGATTTCTCATGTCACATATGTGACAGTACTTGTTGAAGTAGCACTCAGCAGTATTGTGATTTTTCATATCACAAATTTCATAGTACTTTTGTGGTGTTAAAAACAACTTTTTGTTAACTTTTGCAATGACATAACGTTGATTTTGGTGTCATATAGTTAAGCTGTTGTCTTTCATTTTTCACAGTTTGATTTTGTGTCAGATTATTGTTCATTTGTTTAACATGATCTTCCTTCTTGAATGTATTAGAAACAAATCTTTTGGCTACAGCAGAAGTCTTTGAATCTAAACTAGATGTCAGATCAGAGTTTGATTTGTTCATAACATTTGCTTTATTATTTGAAAGAGAATTCATATTTAACATACCTGCTCACACAAATTTAATTGGTTTTATTTTTGTTGTTTCAATTGTTGCTTTAATCAAATTTTCTGAACTTTTGTTTTGTTCAGATGTTGCTTTTGCAGATTTCTTTCTTCTTCTTTGATTCTTTGATTTAGAAGAGCTTGGTTTATTTTCAGATTGAACATCATGAGAAGAAGATTCCTTTTTTGATTGTAATTGTTTCATATTGATGGTGTTTGAATCTTCTAACGTTCCTATCTGTAGTTTATCCTTGTTTTGAACTCGGATTTCTTCTATTACATTATGAATTTGATCAGAAGATATATTTTGTTTTGGTTGTTTTGGTTCATATGATTTTATCTTGATTGGATGTCCATTCTTGATTTTTTCTTGATCTTTTTCAACAAACACTTGGACATTTTCTTTTTCTTCTTCTGCATTCTTGGTTTTGATCTGAAAGGCTTTAAGCTTTGCTTTATTTTCAGGTGAATGATCATGAGTATTGAAATTCTCTGGTAGTGTGTTTGTGATAGATTCAGGCATAGGTTCATGAGTGAAACCTAATCCTTCTTTTTGTTTATCTTTCCTTTTACTGATTAGTTTTTCTACTATCATTTTTGAACTCTTTACTTTTGCTAGATCAACTTGAGTAGCAGCATGTGCTATTTTCTCTTGTTCAAGATTCTTGGTCATCTTTTCTAGTTGTTTTGTAACAATTTCTAAATCTTTGATTGTTTTGTTCCATGAATTTTGAAGAGAGATAATCTTTTGATCTGCAGTTTTATGATCAGATTTAAGTTGATTATGCATAGATTCCTCTTGTTTTAGCTTTTCACAGATTTTGAATGAATAGTTTCTGTAGTGTTCAACATGTTCAAAGCATGATTTGGTGCAAAGCTTTTGTTGGACCAAAAGAGCCAATGAACAAGATCAGAAAACCTCTAAGTCCCACATGATATCACAACAACTGGTGAAGGCTTCATCAGCAGTTCGACAAGTGCTGAAGACTTCAACAGCTGAAGATCAAGTGCTGAAGCTCAATAGCTGAAGAACAAAAGTGCTGAAGTACAACAGCTGAAGAACACAAGTGCTGAAGCTCCACAGCTGAAGAACACAAGTGCTGAAGCTGAAGACCAAAGTACTGAAGTACAACAGCTGAAGAGTCCACAAGTGCTGAAGATCAACAACTGATGTACAAAGTCTGAAGACATCAGCTGATGACATCTACTGAAGTCATCAGCTGATGAAACGTCTGAAGTTCAAGTCTGAAGACCAAGTACTGAAGTTTCAGTAGTTTGTCACAACAGCTGAAGAGTACTTCTTCAGTATTTATGATATCAGTAGTTTTATGTTTTTACTTTCAGTAGTTTTGTAAAACGACTGAAGAGCTTGTTCTTCGGTCGTTGTAGTTTCAGTAGTTTCTTTTCAGTAGTTTTAGTAACTGATAACACTTAGTATTTTTCTAAGAAGATGTCAGCTGTTTTGACATCTTCAGTAGTTGTGTTTCAGTTGTTTAAATAATTCTGTTAGATGTCACTATCTAGTGACATCAGCAGACATCACATCTCCTATATAAGGAATGTTCCAGCACGACATTCCTATATAAGGGATGATTGACCTGATTGTATGTGTGACACTTTTTGCCACCACGAAAGTGTGTGATTGAATGAAATATTCTTTTTGAAGAAACTTTCTCTCTCTATAGCTAATTCTGTTCATTGCAATATCTTTGGTATTCTTGCTCGAATAGTGCTAGTTAGTACTCTATTCTGCTGTTGAAATCATTCGAATCGATCAAACTAGATGCTGAGATCCTATCAAATGGTATCAGAGCAGGTTAATCATTGATCGATCTAACAATTGATCATTGAAACTGCTCATTTGCTCTAAGTTTGATCGAACTAGCAAATTCGCACGAATCTGTTATAGAGATTGAAGTTCTGTCGCTTTTGGCTATTTTAATTGAGGTTCTTAGTGGTTTTGAGCTAAATTTGTTTTGCTTATTTTGAATTTGTCTGAATTTTCTAATATGACTACTCCTTCCAATGATCCTCACAATACTGGTTCCTCAACCAAGCATCCGATGCTGGTTAGGAATGAGTATAACATATGGCAACGACGAATGCTCCATCACCTGTCTGTTAACAGCTCAAGTTGTTGGACATCAGTGGTACATGGTCCACACAAGCCTATGGTGAATAACCAGGAAACCAATCAAATGGTTCCGAAGAGGAGGGAGCAATACTCAGATGAGGATAAGAAATTGTTTGAGATTGATGCAAAAGCCCATGGAATTCTGGCCATGGCACTGCCCAATGAAATCTATTCTGGGCTAATGCATTATGAAACTTCCCATGACCTCTGGAATGCCTTGATAGAACAATTTGGAGGAACAGATGAGGTCTTGGCAAATAATAGAGAAATCCTTGCCCAGCAATATGAGACGTTCTCTCATAGGAAGGGTGAGACACTAACTCAACAGTTTGAGTGGTTCTCTTGTTTGATCTCTGAATTAAAAATGGTCAAACATGAGTACACCAATAGCCAGATGAATAATAGATTTCTCAGATCACTGCCTGAGAGATGGGACACATATACTATCGTCCTACGCTCCAGTGCAAATTTGGACAAACTATCTCTCACCCAACTCCATGGAAAATTGCTCACATTTGAGAGAGAGAGAATAGAAACAAAAACTGTCATCATCTGGAAAGCTCACTGATGACTTTGTACCAGGAAACACTACCTTGGTTGGTCATGAGTTAGAATATGCTTTATCTGAATGCCAGTATGATGAGCATATGATTTCTCTCCAAACACTTTTGATTCCGCATTTGTGAGTGTTGATAGTCAGTTTAATAGGTGTAATAATGACAATTTATGCTTCATCATGGATGATCTCAAGGGGACTGCTGATGATGACTTAGAAGAGATGGATATTTTGAGCCAAATGGCCTTGATAAATATCAGATCTTAGAAGTTCTAC